>JAQOWZ010000094.1:442990-515490 GCA_035578165.1 Stenolophus ochropezus
GTGTGTGTGTGTGTGTGTGTGTGTGTGTGTGTGTGTGTGTGTGTGTGTGTGTGTGTGTGTGTGTGTGTGTGTGTGTGTGTGTGTGTGTGTGTGTGTGTGTGTGTGTGTGTGTGTGTGTGTGTGTGTGTGTGTGTGTGTGTGTGTGTGTGTGTGTGTGTGTGTGTGTGTGTGTGTGTGTGTGTGTGTGTGTGTGTGTGTGTGTGTGTGTGTGTGTGTGTGTGTGTGTGTGTGTGTGTGTGTGTGTGTGTGTGTGTGTGTGTGTGTGTGTGTGTGTGTGTGTGTGTGTGTGTGTGTGTGTGTGTGTGTGTGTGTGTGTGTGTGTGTGTGTGTGTGTGTGTGTGTGTGTGTGTGTGTGTGTGTGTGTGTGTGTGTGTGTGTGTGTGTGTGTGTGTGTGTGTGTGTGTGTGTGTGTGTGTGTGTGTGTGTGTGTGTGTGTGTGTGTGTGTGTGTGTGTGTGTGTGTGTGTGTGTGTGTGTGTGTGTGTGTGTGTGTGTGTGTGTGTGTGTGTGTGTGTGTGTGTGTGTGTGTGTGTGTGTGTGTGTGTGTGTGTGTGTGTGTGTGTGTGTGTGTGTGTGTGTGTGTGTGTGTGTGTGTGTGTGTGTGTGTGTGTGTGTGTGTGTGTGTGTGTGTGTGTGTGTGTGTGTGTGTGTGTGTGTGTGTGTGTGTGTGTGTGTGTGTGTGTGTGTGTGTGTGTGTGTGTGTGTGTGTGTGTGTGTGTGTGTGTGTGTGTGTGTGTGTGTGTGTGTGTGTGTGTGTGTGTGTGTGTGTGTGTGTGTGTGTGTGTGTGTGTGTGTGTGTGTGTGTGTGTGTGTGTGTGTGTGTGTGTGTGTGTGTGTGTGTGTGTGTGTGTGTGTGTGTGTGTGTGTGTGTGTGTGTGTGTGTGTGTGTGTGTGTGTGTGTGTGTGTGTGTGTGTGTGTGTGTGTGTGTGTGTGTGTGTGTGTGTGTGTGTGTGTGTGTGTGTGTGTGTGTGTGTGTGTGTGTGTGTGTGTGTGTGTGTGTGTGTGTGTGTGTGTGTGTGTGTGTGTGTGTGTGTGTGTGTGTGTGTGTGTGTGTGTGTGTGTGTGTGTGTGTGTGTGTGTGTGTGTGTGTGTGTGTGTGTGTGTGTGTGTGTGTGTGTGTGTGTGTGTGTGTGTGTGTGTGTGTGTGTGTGTGTGTGTGTGTGTGTGTGTGTGTGTGTGTGTGTGTGTGTGTGTGTGTGTGTGTGTGTGTGTGTGTGTGTGTGTGTGTGTGTGTGTGTGTGTGTGTGTGTGTGTGTGTGTGTGTGTGTGTGTGTGTGTGTGTGTGTGTGTGTGTGTGTGTGTGTGTGTGTGTGTGTGTGTGTGTGTGTGTGTGTGTGTGTGTGTGTGTGTGTGTGTGTGTGTGTGTGTGTGTGTGTGTGTGTGTGTGTGTGTGTGTGTGTGTGTGTGTGTGTGTGTGTGTGTGTGTGTGTGTGTGTGTGTGTGTGTGTGTGTGTGTGTGTGTGTGTGTGTGTGTGTGTGTGTGTGTGTGTGTGTGTGTGTGTGTGTGTGTGTGTGTGTGTGTGTGTGTGTGTGTGTGTGTGTGTGTGTGTGTGTGTGTGTGTGTGTGTGTGTGTGTGTGTGTGTGTGTGTGTGTGTGTGTGTGTGTGTGTGTGTGTGTGTGTGTGTGTGTGTGTGTGTGTGTGTGTGTGTGTGTGTGTGTGTGTGTGTGTGTGTGTGTGTGTGTGTGTGTGTGTGTGTGTGTGTGTGTGTGTGTGTGTGTGTGTGTGTGTGTGTGTGTGTGTGTGTGTGTGTGTGTGTGTGTGTGTGTGTGTGTGTGTGTGTGTGTGTGTGTGTGTGTGTGTGTGTGTGTGTGTGTGTGTGTGTGTGTGTGTGTGTGTGTGTGTGTGTGTGTGTGTGTGTGTGTGTGTGTGTGTGTGTGTGTGTGTGTGTGTGTGTGTGTGTGTGTGTGTGTGTGTGTGTGTGTGTGTGTGTGTGTGTGTGTGTGTGTGTGTGTGTGTGTGTGTGTGTGTGTGTGTGTGTGTGTGTGTGTGTGTGTGTGTGTGTGTGTGTGTGTGTGTGTGTGTGTGTGTGTGTGTGTGTGTGTGTGTGTGTGTGTGTGTGTGTGTGTGTGTGTGTGTGTGTGTGTGTGTGTGTGTGTGTGTGTGTGTGTGTGTGTGTGTGTGTGTGTGTGTGTGTGTGTGTGTGTGTGTGTGTGTGTGTGTGTGTGTGTGTGTGTGTGTGTGTGTGTGTGTGTGTGTGTGTGTGTGTGTGTGTGTGTGTGTGTGTGTGTGTGTGTGTGTGTGTGTGTGTGTGTGTGTGTGTGTGTGTGTGTGTGTGTGTGTGTGTGTGTGTGTGTGTGTGTGTGTGTGTGTGTGTGTGTGTGTGTGTGTGTGTGTGTGTGTGTGTGTGTGTGTGTGTGTGTGTGTGTGTGTGTGTGTGTGTGTGTGTGTGTGTGTGTGTGTGTGTGTGTGTGTGTGTGTGTGTGTGTGTGTGTGTGTGTGTGTGTGTGTGTGTGTGTGTGTGTGTGTGTGTGTGTGTGTGTGTGTGTGTGTGTGTGTGTGTGTGTGTGTGTGTGTGTGTGTGTGTGTGTGTGTGTGTGTGTGTGTGTGTGTGTGTGTGTGTGTGTGTGTGTGTGTGTGTGTGTGTGTGTGTGTGTGTGTGTGTGTGTGTGTGTGTGTGTGTGTGTGTGTGTGTGTGTGTGTGTGTGTGTGTGTGTGTGTGTGTGTGTGTGTGTGTGTGTGTGTGTGTGTGTGTGTGTGTGTGTGTGTGTGTGTGTGTGTGTGTGTGTGTGTGTGTGTGTGTGTGTGTGTGTGTGTGTGTGTGTGTGTGTGTGTGTGTGTGTGTGTGTGTGTGTGTGTGTGTGTGTGTGTGTGTGTGTGTGTGTGTGTGTGTGTGTGTGTGTGTGTGTGTGTGTGTGTGTGTGTGTGTGTGTGTGTGTGTGTGTGTGTGTGTGTGTGTGTGTGTGTGTGTGTGTGTGTGTGTGTGTGTGTGTGTGTGTGTGTGTGTGTGTGTGTGTGTGTGTGTGTGTGTGTGTGTGTGTGTGTGTGTGTGTGTGTGTGTGTGTGTGTGTGTGTGTGTGTGTGTGTGTGTGTGTGTGTGTGTGTGTGTGTGTGTGTGTGTGTGTGTGTGTGTGTGTGTGTGTGTGTGTGTGTGTGTGTGTGTGTGTGTGTGTGTGTGTGTGTGTGTGTGTGTGTGTGTGTGTGTGTGTGTGTGTGTGTGTGTGTGTGTGTGTGTGTGTGTGTGTGTGTGTGTGTGTGTGTGTGTGTGTGTGTGTGTGTGTGTGTGTGTGTGTGTGTGTGTGTGTGTGTGTGTGTGTGTGTGTGTGTGTGTGTGTGTGTGTGTGTGTGTGTGTGTGTGTGTGTGTGTGTGTTTAAAGTAAGTGATATTATCTATTGTTAATTATTAAGAGCCCCATCTATGATCAAATTTGCATATTAAACTTGGCGTAAAGCTGGGCTCGCTTTGATCTCGAGTTCGACGCGAGCGATCTAGTCTCGTCTCTGTCTGGAATCTTGTCGAGAGGTACGACTTTTTTATACATATAAGCAAATATTGAAAAATTGTGTTAAATATAAAACAAAATATACAATAATAATTTACTTTTTTTATTTTTTTTTTAAATACAGCTTTGGACGTTAATATCAAGGGTAGTGAAGCATTGTTGAAATATTATTATTTTGCAGAATAATATGAAAATTTATTATTTTATTTAAATATTATTTTGTTCGTGAGGTAAAAGAGATTAAATTTTGTTGCGATGTCTTGCCGTGTCTGTTTGAAATTTTCATTTAAAAATTGATATTTCGCTTACCATGACATATTTCTCAGTCGCGTTTTCACTACTTCTGTTTATTTCAGGACCCCATTTCGAAAATATTAATAAACAAGAAAAATATATTATTTCGAAAGGATAACTGAATTAGATTCTATTCCTCAGTTTTGTCAAGCGTGGTAAACTCCGTAACAGACTTCTTTCTTTGAGACGCAGTAATAGACTTGTCCACGATTTTCTCATTTTGTTTCTTATAAAAGGTAAAAGCAACTGAAAATTTGAAATAAATTTCTCCAAATAAGTGATATACACAATCAGTGGCAATCGGGGTTAAGGAAAAATGCTAATCAAATTACAAAATTAGGATATTTATAATGGGAGTATTATAAGCCATTATTAAATAATAAATCAAAAAAACGTTTCAAATACTTTTTGTATAACAGTACATTTGCTATTTCACATATGTATTAATTCCAAACACAACTTTCCACATCTAGTAATAATTTGGAAGTTTCGCTGTCAGATCATAATATCACAAGAAAACAAACAAGCAAAGAGAATTGTATTGTATGTGGGTTCTATTTTTGTAAAATATATCCAGGGAAACTTCAAGAACAATTTATTTACAATTGATGGTTTGACCACAGCCTTCTCTAATGTACAAGCCTTGCTGTTGAAATTTGATAACCCTATTGAGAGTCCTACTGTTGAAGAACTATGCGAGTTGTACGTGCCCTGAACCTAAAGAAGATAATATTTTGTTCAATTTTACGATTCCCAACGTTGTTATAGAAAGTAATTTTCAAATAAATATCAAAATAATCTTTCAAAAACATAAAGGTGTCCGTTTTTAGATTCTAACCATTGGATTCACCAGAACCGTAAGAGATACAAAGTCGGTTAAATTGGGGCAAAATTGCCGCAATTGTTGACCATTTTAATTATGTATTTGTTTTCACGAAAAAATGCATAGGTCACTAGATATGAGCAAAAAACTTATTTTTTCAAATTTTAGTTTCTAGTTTGCACATTCTAAAGATATTTTTTACGAGGAATTGATAGAATTCCTCAAAATTTTTGTAACTCGAACACTTCAAGAAATTCATGCCAACTTTCATTTTCTTATGGGGCTGAAAAATTGTCTTTAGTACTAATAAATAGAGATTTTCTTTCTCTTTCTAATAATATAAAACACATGCATTTTAAAATGAAAATAAACCAAGAAATTAGAAAATTATTTATTTTATTCACTTCGCTTAAATATGCTTCGGCAACAAAATCGAAACTTTTTTGCTTCAAACAAAATTTTGATTAATCAATTAAATTAGTTGGGACTTTAATATGTTGCTCACCGAAATAAGCAGATTACTTTAGAAACATTTCTTCAGTTTTATTCAGAAAGTCTATAACCGCACCCTACGTATTTGCTTCTATTTTGTAGAAATCTAAGCGAGTATTGAACTGAAATGTTAAAAATTTGTTTGAAAAATAGATTTTTAATTTTGTTTCCAAAGCTCACTTGACCAACATAAATAAAGTCAATAATTTTCTAATTTCTTGGTTTATTTTCATTTAAATATACATGCGTTTTATATCACTGTAAAAATAAAAAATCTCTATTTAACAGTAAAATTGAAAGTGAATGAATTTCTCTACAGTGTTCGAGTTACAATTTTTTTTAGGACCCTTGTCAATTCCTCATAAAAAAAGGTCTTGTGGAATGTGCAAACTTGAAACTTGCATAAATTTTAACAAGAATAAGTCAAAAAGTAAATTGATCAAAATCTGTTTTTTTTGTTTACTTCTAGCAACCGATGCTTTTTTTCGGGAAAATAAAAATGTCAGTGAAATGGCCAACTAATTATTATTATTATTATTATTTTATTTTATTCCTGTTGAAAATGTAATACATTTTATAGGATACGTCAGGTACAATAAATATTACATGATAATTACAAAAATTTACTACAAGTACATTGATTACAATTCGTTAAAAAATTCGTCTAAATCATAGTAGCTGTTTTCTAATAAAAATTGTTTTAATTTCTTCTTGAATATTTTTGTATTTGGGCACTCTTTTATGATTGATGGAAGTTTGTTAAAGATTTTTACCCCAAGTGTACCAGAAGAAAATTTACCAACTTTTAGATTATTGTAAGGTAATCTTAATTCATGTTATTTTCTTGTATTGAAATGATGAAAGTTTTTGTTACGAGGTAATTTATTTTTATTTTCATCAATAAATATACATATTTCCAGAATAAATAGACAGGTGAACGTTAATATTTTTGTAACTTGAATAACTCTCTACAGGATTCTCGCCTTCCTGCTCCCATAATGCACCTTAAAATTCTCTTCTGGCATACGAAAACGTTAGATGAAAAAGTTGAGGCACCCCAAAAACAAATACCGTATCTGATTAACGATTCAGCTTTCGCGTGATAAAATATTAGTAACTGATTTAGGGTTAAATATTGTTTCAAATGCCTAATTTGAAAACATACTGTATTTAGTTTAGATATAATATGTTCACAATGAGGTTTCCACTTGAGAAACTCATCCATTATAAGCCCAATAATTTTAGTTGACGTTACTTGTGTTATTTGATTGTTTCCTATACGAACATCAATATTCAGATTATTTGGATTTTGATGGTTATGGAAACGTAAGTAATTACTTTTGGATTCATTTAATGACAAAGAGTTATCATTACACCAAATAGACAGTTTCTTTAAGTTTTCGTTGCATTTGGTTTGTAGTGTAAGAATGGTATTTATTTCATCATTAAACATCAGACTAAGATCATTTACGTATAAAATAAAGACTATGGGATCTAGTATACTTCCTTGGGATGCTCCGGAATTGACAGTTAAACACTTTGAGTTTATTGTTTTACAGCCAGAATTAGAGTGATGGTTAATAGTAACGTATTGTTGTCTGTCTTTCAGGAAACTCTCTAGCTACTTCAGAGATACGCCTCTAATCCCTTCATGTTCTAATTTAGTTATTAGACGGTTGTGGTCAATACAATCGAACGCCTTACTGAGATCACAGAAGATTGCATCTGGGCATTCGCCATTTTAGAGAAATATTATTATTTTTTCAGACGACCACATATGAAAGTAGCCATATTTACACTGTAATTAACACCAGACAATGTAACATAGCACACAGCGTGTGTTATAATAACACACTTGTGTGTTATATAACCGGATATGACGATTAGTGATCAATAGATGGAACTTTGATAATGAAATGTAACAAAATTAATGAAAATTTGCTTAAAACTACGATTTTAAAATTGGTAGTGAATTAATAACAAAAATAAGGAGTCATAAGGTACTGATTTTATTAATTGTTCAAATAATACGTACTAGACTTCCAAATCAGTTTCCGGTTAACTAGTGGTACTTAACCTCAAACCCAAACGTCAATGCTGTCGTGAGTTGTGTTTGACATTGACACTTTTGTTTAAACCCTTTTTACCTCCCGCCTATCAATATATAGATAAGGGAGGTATTGTTTTTGGTCAGATTTCTCGAGTATGAGTTTTCAACATATGAGCACGAATTAGGATCCCTACAATACGATTTTACTATTTTTACCGTGATGTCTGTATGTGTGTGTGTCTGTCTGTGTGTGTGTCTGTGTGTGTGTGTGTGTGTGTAAGTATAATTTAATTTAAAAAAAAATAGGGCCAAAGTAGTCTCGAACCAGGTCTTGTAGATTATTTATGTTATGAATCAGCCCTCGTATCCACTCGGCTATGGAGCATTTTGTTTTTGACGTTTCTTGTTCGGAAATATGCAGGATAACCTTCAAAATACAATTTATTTTATCAAATATTTCTGTTAGAAAAGGCCATATTACACAACACTTGGTTTTATTAGATGCAAAATTAAGTAATCTAACTAACGATACCATATACACCCGATTTTATTTAGCGGAACAGATGGAAACAGCAAAAAACTGTTTTCCCATGTTATTTCCCTATGTCAAGGTTTTCAGTATTCACCCTGTATATATATATATATATATATATATATATATATATATATATATATATATATATATATATTACTACAGTGGCGGGAGGTATAGTGTTGGACACACCAGATTTTTTTATTATAATATTTTGTGGTCGTCTGAAAAGTAGTGTACATAACTCGCTTGAAAGTGCATAGCAACGCTCGTGTATTAAATCACTCGGCGCTACACGCCTCGTTCTTCAATCTCTACACACGCTTGCTATTTACCACTTTCCACGCTTGTTATGTAAATAACTATTTCATAAATAAGATGAATTGCTTTTATTGTCGAAGATTTTGTTCTAAAACCAAACTGATTTTTGTTAATAGTTTCTACATTGTTTAAAAACTTTGCCAATCTAAGTAGCACTATTCAAAAACTTTTGAAAAAATGGATGATAATGCGGTAATTTTGCCACTCAACTCTCAAAACGGACACCCTTCACAATAACAAACTTTTAACAGAATTATATTTACTTACGAATTGAAGCAAAAGTTGTAAAGTAATCTTTATTCTTCGTAAAATGCATTCTTTGAGAAACAATGGCTTTATTAAAATAGTTAAAGAGTAATAATGAAGAATGTAATGGAAAAATAAATAAAATTATTATGTGAACTGAGCATTCTCAGCCGGTTTTCGTAATATTTTGTGTTTGGGATGAGGATTATTGCGTATATTATGAATATGTCAGTAATTTTGCCAAAAAATTGCTCAATATTAGCAACAAAAAAAAAACTAAAAATAAGTGCAAGTATGGGGAACAAAGAAAGAAGGGTTGATAACTGATTTGCTATTTGCACGAGATACTCGGTACATAATCAAACAACACAGTATCGTATCCTTTAGAAGGAGCAATTTGCAAAATAAGACATTATATTCAAGTATTGTAATTGCAAATAATTTGTGTTTTTAGGTATTGTATAACCTGTTATAACATCTAGTTGTATGTCGTTCCCATCTTTTTTATTACAATCGGCAATGCCAAAAGGCACTATGCTAGAAGGGTTTTTGGATTTTTTCGTATAAATCAAAAAGGATTAGCCGTAAAATGATCTTACTTTAAAATGAAATAAGTTTAAGTAAAATGCAGCAAAAACTATATATAATTTAATAGGCGAACAAGAGAGTCATGTAAGCCTCCACATCTGCTTTTTAACTATAGTAAATATATTGCTAACAACCTATTTTGTCGCCTTTATAAATATTCGCTCAAAGGTAACGTTTTATTTTAATTGCGTGTTGGAAATTAGAATCTATTAACATTGAAAGACCAGCTAAATTTTTTATTAGCGAATCTTCATATTATGTTGTAGAGTAAGATTTAGTGGTTCGTATAAAAGATACAAATTATTAAGATTTGCTGAAAATGAAATGTATTATATAAAATATGTACTTAAATTATATTTTAAAGGTATAACAAAACTACGACGGCGTAGAAGGGTCAGGATGTGTTTTTTTTAAACTCGGTATCCTGACTTTTTAAACTCGAGATCCCGACTTTTTAAACTCGGGATCCCGACTTTTAACACGGGATCCCGCCTTTTTAAACTCGGAATCGCGACTTTATAAACTCGGGATCCCGACTTTATAAACTCGGGATCCCGACTTTATAAACTCGAAATCTCGACTTTTTAAACTCGGGATCCCGACTTTTTAATCTCGGGATCCCGACTTTTTAAACTCGGGATCCCGACTTTTTAAAGTTAGGATTCTTTCGTTATACAGGGTGTTCATTTTATTTTGTCCATTATTGCTATCTCGAGAACAATAAGAGCTACGAGGTCGGTTGAATTAGCAAACAATTTCTATTTTACAAGACTATTAAAATGAGACAAACAAATTTTGTTTTAAACCAGTGGTTCTCAAGATATGGTGCTTAACTTTCTTATTTTAAATGGAACACCATATATATTTTTACATATTTAGAATATACATCAAATTACAAATCCAATAGTATGGTTGAAGTTAAATTTTCGTTAAAAAAGAAAATCCATATGTAAGCAATAAGTTTCTATGCTTATAACTGAAAATAGCAGTTGCCATGAATAAATAAAAAAATAAACGTCAAATTCTGCGTTATTATTACGCTAATTCTATCTTTGAATTAAAAATTCTCGGTAAAAGAAATTTGTATTTGTATCTGCAATGATATAATTTTTATATTTTTTATATTATTATTCATATTATATTCTTTTTTATATTCTTTTTATGTATATATAATAGCTTATTATTGCTAAATAAATACTATTATTATTATTATTATGATTATTTCTTAATAGGTTTAAATCATTCAGAAATACTACTGCATTTGGCAGTAAGAACTCTATACAAATTGAAGTTATATAGAAGAAAATTTTATTCAACAATTGAAACCGTTGAACAGTTTGTCAAATTCAATTATCTGGACAACTATATGGATACAAGTGGATGCATTTAAAATGTATACAAAATGGGCTTGTTGTAAAACAAGAAACTGTACGAACTCTATTAAAAACTTTAGATCCTGTAGGCATCCAGTGGTGGGACTCTGTAAAATTTTGCTAAATATTTAGCTAGCTAGCGATAACAAATAGATTTATCAACAGTTGTACTCTGTAACTCATTTGCTAAATAGTTCGGCTGTTTCCGTAACTTTTTGGTAACTTTGATATATATTATAGGGAAATTTGTTTTATATCTGTCAAAATTATCTTTTGACATAGTATCCGAATTCAAATTTGATCGATTTTACATTTTTTGATATAAAAGGATACTAGACAATGTTACCTGTAAGAAGATTACTGTTAATTGAAGAAAAACGACGTAGATTAATACGAATTAATAGAAGTGAAATGAGATTGTTCAACTGCCAGATGAAAGATTTATTGATTTATTTAGACTTAATAAAGATCTTACAATATATTTAATAAATGAAATAACACCTCATCTACATATGCCCCAAAGAATCACAGGAATTGACCCTACCCTACAAATATTAACTGCGTTAGCTTTTTATGCTACCGGTTCTTACCAGCGATCAGTTGGGCAAGGCTATTTGTTATCAGTCTCTCAACAAACTGTAAGCAAAATTGTAAAGTAAGTTACAGCGGCAATCTACGACAATGTAGTTGAAACTTGGATTATATTTCCAAGGACAATTCAAGAAAAAATATTATTTAAAAGGCGATTCATGGAAAAGACACGTTTCCCTGGTTATTCTAAAAAATCTACCATCACCTTCTGTTATTCAGGTCTGATTCTTGCAGATCTTTTCTTTACACCTATAGGTAATTTATAATCTAATGAACTATATAAATATTTATCGAAGACACAATAGCCCGGAAATGAGAACATTTTAAATTTCAGTTTTTTGATGTTTAATTAAATTTTGATTATAAACACAGAATTTTCAGTTAACTTTATACACTTCTTGTAAATTTTAACGTTACTTCGCTAAATGACCGTATGTTGACAAAATCTCCGTTATTCTCATTCCCGTGCTGCAGCTGCCAAAAAATGTTAAATTAGGAATTTATTATTAATGTCAAAACGAATAAAATATATATGTAATATTGGAATAGGTACATTATAATTATATCATACCTTCCATTTTAATAATTCCTATTATTATAAACAGTCTGACAAACAGACATAGACAATGTGAATATTATTGTTTTTTGATAACTGAGGATAACAACATCTAATATTTTTATGCTAAGTTAGTGTACATTAGCAATCGCTAGCGTCGTTTAGCAACTATACAGAGTTCAATTTTTGAAACCTATATTACATAGCGACGATAGCAAGCGATAGCTACTATACAGAGTCCCACCACTGATTCGAAAAGGACGACGACTTCGACGAAGGCAATATTATAACAAAGGGCCCAATTTTTTGTGGCACATATGATGACTCTTATGATAAACTGGTTAAAAAGTCGGGATCCCGAGTTTATAAAGTCGGGATCCCGAGTTTATAAAGTCGGGATCCCGAGTTTAAAAAGTCGGGATCCCGAGTTTTAAAAGTCGGAATCCCGAGTTTAAAAAGTCGGGATCCCGAGTTTTAAAAGTCGGGATCCGGATTTTAAAGTCGGGATCCCGAGTTTAAAAAGTCGGGATCCTGAGTAAAAAAAATCACATCCTGACCCTTCTACGCCGTCGTACAAAACCAATGGAGGACACGTGGTTGCTCAGAGAGACATAGCGAAAGGAGATGTGCTGATTAAATAAGAACCGTACGCTTTTGCCGCCGTTTACAAACCTACAGCGGAGGATATGGATTAAACTTGCTCCACTTGTCTGCGACATTCTGCTAGCTACATGCCGTGAGTATTATTTCCATTTCACTTTCAATCAAGTATTCAAGATTCGGGTTCAGTTCTGGTTCATACAGAAAATTTAGGTTCGGTTTGGGTTCAGATTCAACATTAAAAACTGGTTCAGGCGCGATATTTGATGAGGTCCGGGTTGAGCTCTGGATGCAAAATACAATACAGGTGGTTCCCAACTTCAGGATAAAAAGAATGGCAGATAACAAAATGATGTACTTATAAAGAATAAAAAAGAATTTTAAAATTTGTAAAATTAAGAGTAGTTTATTTAAAGTACATAGTTTTAGTGCCACTGTTTCGATTATTTTCATAAAAACAAAATAATTGGAATTAATTATTCACATCAGATATTTATCGGATTACTTGCGAAATAAACTAAAAAATATTGCTATCCTACCAATGGTACAAACATTTTGTTTATGTAAACTATCCTCATTTTTATTTATTTGGATGCAAACCATCAAAGTAGTTTCAAAAACAACTGTTTAATTATTTTTTCTACTTTCGTTTAATAAGAGACTCTATTTCTCTAATTTCCGTCAGGTTATTGATTCCATTATTTTTGTTCGTCATCGTCTCGTTTTGTAATTTTCGCATGCCTTAAATAACCACCTTATTTATTACATAAATAGCTGTTAGTCGTCTAGTAGTTTAAAATTTTTTATATTACTAGCGCTTTAAAAATGTCAAATATATGTCAACCAAAATAAAAGAATATGAACCAATTATACATACATTACAGGTATTTAAAAATTACGAACAAAAACTAAGCAGTTCATACTTGTATCTTAATTTATTTTATTTTTTTTAATCACTCATACACTGGGAAAACTTCCTGTAAAATGTAAACACAATCCATGGTAACACATAAAAAAACTTACAGTCAGCGACTAGATAAACTTGCGCGATTTGTGACATTTCAAGCATCTGCCTTCATTTGTAAAAACTATTAAGGAAAAATTGAATAAACAAATGTATTAAAAAGGATTTCCCGCTGTCGATACTCACGTCATCAATTGTGATTCGAATTGTTGTGAGAGTGGGGGTTGATGACATCATCTTGTAAGGTGAAATCTTGTCATTTCCGAAGTACATAAATATCAAAACTGACAGTATTATATTCAAATATAATATTCCATAAGAGTTTTAGATTAAACTGAAAAAACTACCAACACTCTATGAAGCACAAAAAATTGTCGGAACCAAAATCAGCTTAATAAATAACAGGAAACACATGAATAACATAATAAATATTTTTAATTTATTACGATAATGAAATAGCAAATAAAAATTTATTTTTTACAATGATATGAAACAGTAATAATTTATTTTTATAATTAATAGAAAAATTAACAAAAATTGTTATTGTTATTATAATCTTGCTTCTTTTACCCTTGCGGGTGTTGAAGTGGTTTGTTGGTCATATGATACTGTTCTTTATGTGTTGGTTCCAGTCTTTCTTGTTTCTTGCTATGTCATTTAATTCCGTTATTTTGATGTTTCTTTTGGCTAATATTTCCTCAATGTTTTTGTCCCACTTTTTTTTTTTTTGGTCTGCCTACTTTTCTTTTTCCTGTTACTTTAGTTTTCCACAATTTTTTGGTCTGGTTATTATCGTTCATCCTTATTAAGTGTCCTATCCATTGCAGTTGTCGATTTTCAATGATTTTGTTTAATTGTGTAATTTGAAGTTCTTTACTTATGTCTTCGTTTCTTTTTCTATCCAATTTTGTTACTCCGTAAACTCTTCTGAGGTATTTCATTTCTAGCGACTGTATTTTACTTTTTTGTCTTCTGTTGAGGATCCATGTTTCGCATCCATATAGTAAATTTGGAAGAAATATCGTTTTATACATAATTAATTTTGTTTTTTGTGATATTTTTTTATTACTCAATATTATTTTATTTATTGCGTGGTACGTTTTTGTCGCCTATAGTATTCTGGTATTGAGTTCAATTTCTATTTCTCCATTGCTTACTATCGTGTGCCCTAGATATTTCATATAGTCTACTTGTTCTAATTTCGTATTCATAATTTTTACTCTGTTTATTTTATTTCCTTGTCCTATTTTCATTATTTTTGTTTTTGTTACATTAATGTTTAGTCCGGTTTTGGAGAGTTCAGTTATCCATATATTTAAGTTTGTTTGTAAATCCTGTTCGTTGTTTGCAATTATTGCCAAGTCGTCTGCGAAAATGAATTCCGAGATCATGGTTGGTTGTAGTTTGTTGTATCCTATAAACGTTTTCTTAATTTGTTTTTGGATGTTTTCATTATTGTATCCATGACGATTATGAACAATAATGGACTTAGTCCTCCACCTTGTCTTAAGCCACTTGTGGCCTGTTCTGATACAATTTATGGTGTTTCTATATATACTTTTCACGGCATTTATCAGTTTTTGTCCTACTTGTTTTTCTCTTAATACTTGCCATACATATTCTCTTGATACTTTATCAAAGGCTTTTTCTAGGTCCACGAAGCAAATGTATGTTTCTTTTTGATGTTCCAATGTCTCGTCTATCAAGTTCTGTAAGGTGAATATATGGTCGATAGTGCAATGGCCTTTCCGGAAGCCGCTTTGTGATGATTCGAGAGTGTGTTCTAATTTATCTCGGATTCTCTTCTCAAGTATATTTTCATATATTTTTTCTCCAGCGCATAGTAAGGATATCCCTCTATAGTTAGAACATTCTCTGCTATCTCCTTTTTTATGTATGGGTAATATTACCGCCGTTTGCCAATCGGTAGGAATTACTTCTTTTTCCCATGCCATGTTTAGTATTCTAGTTAGTGTTTTCATTCCATTCTCTTCCAAGTATTTTGGTTGTTCGTTTCTTATATTATCTATACCTGCTGCCTTTCCCAGTCTAATTTTGTTAAGGGCATATTTTACTTCTTCTATGCTTATTTCTTTCTCTGATTCGTCTTCTTCATCGTTGTTTCTATTTGGATTATGGTTTATTACTGGCTCTTGGGCATTTTCTAATAAGTTTTCGAAATATTCTTTCCAATGATTAACAATTTCTTCTTCTTTTGTGAGGATTTCACCGTCTTTATCATTTATTTGTTGCAGTTTTACTGTCTTATCTTTTTTGTTTTTTTTTAATAACATTGTAAAATAGTTTTTGATTTTCTTGCCTGTTTTTCTCCATTTTGTCGCCGATTTTTTCCCAGGAGTTTGCCTTTGCTTGTTTTATTGTTTTTGACTTTTTTCCTTTGTTCTTTATATTTGTTGTACTCTTACGTTGTTTTATTCTGTAGATAGTTTTTCCATATTTGTTTTTTTATTTTTATTTCAGTTTTTATATTGTCTGTCCACCAATTGGTTTGTTTTCTGTTACTAGTCGTTTTGGATATGCCGCATGCTTCGATGGCTGCTTCATTTATAATTTCTTTGAATTTCATCCATATGTCGTCGATTTTGTTGAAGTTCTTTCTGCTTGTTGCAATAACTTTCTTCTCTATCGCTTTTTGGTATAGTTTTTTTATTGAAGGATCTTTTAGTTTATGTATATTAATGCTTGTCTGTCTGTTGCATTTATCTGTTGGTTTCGTAGTTGTTTTCATTTCATTATTTTCCTTTTCATTTTTAATTGTTGCGGCGACAAGGTAGTGATCGCTACCGATTTCGAAGCCTCTGTATACCCGTGTATCATTTACTTCTCCCTTTTGTGTGTCCTTTGTTAATATGTAATCTATTATTGATCTTTCGTTTCTACTATGTTCAACTCTGGTGTATTTAGTATGTCCTTGTGTTTGTATAATATGTTCAGAATTGTCAAATTGTTTATTATACAGAATTCTATCAATCTTTTTCTATTATTGTTTTGCTGTTCTTCACCGTTTTTGCCCATAATATTTTCTATGCCTATGTTCTTGTTGCCTACTCTGGCATTAATATAATAGTATGGTTGAAGTTAAATTTTAGTTAAAAAAGAAAATCCCTATGTAGGCAATAAGTTTCTATGCTTATATCTGAAAATACTGTAGTGCTGGCAACGGAGACCAGATTTTTTTGAGTCCGTACTTTGGGTCCGGACTAAGTCCGGACCCTATTAATGAAAAAATCCGGACCCGTCCGAGTCCGGACCCGTCCGTGTTCGGACCTGCGATAGTCCGGACTTGCGATAGTCCGGACCCGCGATAGTCCGGACCCGGCTGGTTCCATCCTAAAAAATTATTTAGCATTCTTAACTTAAATAAGTAAAAGTATTATACCTCGGCCCAACTAAGGCTGTGTTATAAGGTATAATGGTTGTAAATAAGAGGATTAAGAACAAGGCAGATGGCAACAATTTTTTTCTTTTCCAATGAAGAATCGGAAAACCCATTATCTTAGGATACCTGTAAACATTTTACAGTTAGGTCCAAATAATTCTCAGGATTTTATTATATTACCTTCCCAGAAAATGCAATACTTATTTCGCTTGTCCAGGTTCATTGTTTCATTCGTCATTCATTCGTGTTTATTGAAAGAAGTCGAAAAATATTAGTGCAATTTCGTTCATACTGTTTATTTTATTCTTCATTGAAGGTAAGAGTTTTTTTTGTATTATTTTTATTAATTCTATAGAGTGATAAGGAAAACTTTATAATTATTAATTTGTTAAAATGTTTTATATTAGTTAAATATTATAGAATGCTGTATTACTTTTTATCATACAATATCTTATCTTTAAAGTAACATTTTAAATTTAATTTATTTATTTTTGTTCATTTTTCTGTTACTTCAACAAAATAATGCATGAATTTCCCCGTTTTTGTATGCATAATTTAAAACAAGCAATATAAATATTCAGCAAATATTTTATTTTTTACTGTCAAAAATATACTTTTCACTTAAACTTAATTTTATTTGCTTCGTAAATTTATTTATGCACCGCACCGGACCGGACCGTGCACTGGTACACAAATGCACCGGACGGGTCCGGACCGTGAAGGTGCATTTTACAGTGTCCGAAAAGTTCGGACTTTTTTAAGTCCGGACTTTTTTTTTCTTTGGGTCCGGACTCAAATTTTTCCGGACTTTGCCACCACTAGAAAATAGCAGTTGCCATATGGATCAATAGAAAACAAACGTCAAATTTTGCGTTCTTTTACCGAGAATTTTTAATTCAGAGATAGAATTAGCGTAATAAGAACGCAGAATTTGACGTTTATTTTTTATTTATTCATGGCAACTGCTATTTTTAGATATAAAAGCATATAAACTTATTGTCTACATAGGGATTTTCTTTTTTAACTAAAATTTAACTTCAACCTTACCATTGGATTTGTAATATGTAAAAATATATATGATGTTCCATTTAAAATAAGAAAGTTGGGCCCCATATCTTGAGAACCACTGGTTTAAAACAAAATTTGATTGTCTCATTTTAATAGTCTTGTAAAATAGAAATTGTTTGCTAATTTAACCGACCTCGTAGCTCTTATAGTTCCCGAGATAGCAATAGTGTACCACTTAAAATGGACACACTATATTAATAAATTATTTCCTTTTTGATATTGCATACCCTTTTCTTTCTTTTTTGTCTCTGTTATACCTAATAGTTCCAAATTAGATTCTTCAAATTCTTCGGCTAGTTCACTTTCTTTCCCGTTTAAATCTCTAATGTTCCATGTTCCTATTTTCGTTAACCTTATGGTTTGCTTGATCTTATAATCTTATATTCAGTTTCCAATTTGGTCTTATCTTTTAATAGTTTTTTGGAATCTGTGCTTCTTTTATACACTGCATTTCTTCATTCCATGTGTATTCTTTCTGATTTGATATAATTTTATCTTTATATATTTTAACATTATTTCCTTTGTCTTTTTCTTCCTTTGCTTTGCGTCTTAATGCAGCTTGGATTTTTAGCTCTTCCATTGTGTAATCATGATCTATGAATACGTTTTTACCTTTCAGTTTATTTTTGTTGCGCATTATTTCTATTTTCTCTGTCCACTTCTCCAATTCAGCCACTACCAAAGTTTTCTCTTTTCGGGTAGTAATAGTGTATGCTGATTTAAAATTAATATTTAATTCTAAGCAATTTTTAATTATTTTTTCTGCTTCCACCTTAGGGTTACTATTATTTGTGTCCAAACCTTTTATGACTATGTTGTTCCTCCTCATCTTTTTATCTTGGTTTTCCAGTCTAGTTTCCAATTTCTTTATTTTACTATAGAGTTCTCCTTTTTCTTTTTTCCAAGCTTCTTCCTTTGTCTTTATTTCTTCTTTAATTTTTTCAATCATTTCATTGTTTTTTTGGATGTCTCCTTTTAATTCTTTATGATTCGTTCTCATTTCCTCTTTCAGTTCTTTACTCATTGTTAATATTAGTTGTTTTCGTTCGTCCATGTTTGTGTTCTTCTGTTGTTTATCTGGTGATCTATACGTTTTCTTACTTGTTTGGAATATTTCGTCGTATTCTTTATTTTCGTAAGTTTTGTTTTGTTCTACATTTGGTTCTTCCCTTTTCCTTTTATTGAATTCAGATATATCGACTGCACTATTGGATCTCGATCTACAATTTTTAAACATTTATCGCCTGGTAGTTAATCCACCCGCGATACTACTATGTATTTATGGTTGTCTATGTCACTGGCGTTACGGATACACAGTTCGTCACCTTGACTGCGCGCGCTTACACCTTTCACTCAGCTGTTCACTTATTCTCGCAACATTGAAAGTACTGAACTTAAATGTTATTTTCAAATGTTTGTCACTTACAGTTACTCCCGTATTGAGATAACACTTACACTACTGTCTTAATGTTTGTTCTTTTCACTTATGCTACACTTAAATAAATTGGCACAATAAATTTCGGAGAAAACGAATTAATTTATTAATGCACTATCACGACATTCACATTTATCAAATCTTCAATATATCTATCAATTCAATTTTACTATAAATAACAATTTTTGTTAATTTTTCTGGTAATTGTAAAAATAAATTACTACTGTTTGATATCATTGTAAAACTAAAAAAATCTCTATTTAAAAATACCATAGCTTAATATGACCTCCAAATGAAAAATAAAAGTTGCTATCAGTAACTCGTAAATGGCTAGATATAAAAAAAATTAAGTACTTCTGCAAATTCACCATACAAAAGTGCCTTAAGAAAGTGTTGTGGACCCGGGAGTTGGAAATAAAACCCGGCAATGGTCACAATATATTTATTGTTAAGTCAGGAGAAGACCGTCTCGTATCTCTGTTCCTGGATGGAGAGTGGCTGACTCGGAGGTCGGATGGTTATGTCCTACCCAGTCATGGGAATCGTAACATGGAGGTTGATAAGATCTTGGACCTTGAGGTGGGAGTAGTACGTGACTTAGGGATGATTATGATATTTGGGAAAAACAGATGAGTCACGTACTAAATATTTTAAGGGAAAACAGAGATACGAAGTACGTGTAAATAACAATAGAAATACAGATATCCAGAAATACATAGATAAATACAAAAATATTGACAAATAATAATAGTAAATGGCTGGGTCTCCAACAAAAGTGCAAACCAGAATCTTGTATTATTTCATATAACAAAGTTATAAGCAGAAAAAGAAAATCGCTAAATTTACATTTTCCCCTATATCTAGTGATCTATACATTTTTTCGCTAATAACAAAACACCACTACAATAGCCTCCTAACGAGGCAACTTTTGTCTAATTTAACCAACCTCGTAGCTCTTACGGTTCTCGAGATACCAATGCATTCGTACCTTAAATGGGACTCTCTGCATATATATCAAAAGAGTGTACCCAATACGCAAAATACTTCTTTTATTTTATTAGATCTAAAATTAAATGAGAACCAAACTAGAGCTGGGCACGTGAGAGACTTTTAATTCACGATCACTAACGTCACGAAATCGTAAAAAATAATCACGCCCATCACGCACAAATTTTTCTCACTTACATCACGATCACGACCATTCACGTATGTTGATTTTTATTCACACCCAGTTACGCACTGCGTGTCACGATCGGGTCACGATGTTTTTGTGAGAATTGTCTATAAAACAAAAAATAATCTCTTATTCATTCATATTATTCAGAAATATATCAGGAAGTATAAAAATAACAATCGGAAAAAATCTGAAGTTTTGACGAATAAAATAACTTATAATTACTATTATTATTAATTACCGTTAATTTTGTAATTTGTATAAATTATATATAATCTAAAGGCTCATTCACAGTCATGAAATTATACTTAGTATTTATACTTAACGTTTAATAGTATAGATTTCTAAATTTCGTTCTAAAATTAACACTTCTAGTATCATAAATTTTAAGCAAGATATACTAAAATCTTACGGTTTAAGTCTTTATTAATAATTATTATACTTAAATTAGTGTTTATATTTGTTATTCTTAATGTTAGTTATTTTTATTATCTTTTATAAATAATATTTCGTTTATTAAACTTAGTTAAACAAATATTAGTGTTTTAATCATTTTTACACTTCACCTAAATAAATAAACGTTACAGTATAATTAAATTATTTAGTAAAATTTTCCTTCATTGGTTCATACACTTCAGGCGCTACGTCATTCCAATGATAATGTCCTTTTTTTTAGACGAGACATTTTTCAAAATTAGAAGATTTTTTTTGTATCACCTTTCATTTTTTCGATAAACTTAATATTTTAATTATGGTGAGCAGTCCAATGAATAGTAAAGTTTTATCTAGCTTTGTTATAGACTCATAAGAAAATATTTGTGTTGCAGCATTCCATGTGGATGGTGTTACATCTGAAGCACTTCACTCACTTCTTCGATTGGCTGTACCTGAATCCTTCCCGTCCTGATGGATGCAAAGAGGACCATCATTCGTGGGCGGCCAGTGCTTGAGGTACTTTCTACAAATGGAATTCAATGCTTATGAAATAAAAAAGTCAGATGTGATTTTGGGCGAAAAGATTGATGTTGCAATCAGACACAAATTGGTTGCTTGTGGAATATATGTTTCTACTGCGATGTTGAATCATTCTTGTTTACCGAAAGCAGTTCAAAGGTATTGTACTTTTTTTCTGTTCCATTGTTTAACATTAGGCTCATAAACCATAAAAGAAAATCAGAAAATCTGATTGCATCTGTGTTGGCCATCCCAATATCTTGCTTCATGAGGTTTGAGGAACCAATCTCATAAGTTGTTCGGTGCGCGAGAGAGATAATAATATAGACATATGTACATACAAATGTCATTCTGAAAGTAGTTAAAATGGAATCAGGAGTGGTGAAAATCAAAAAAGTAAAAAGAGAGCGCTATAAAATTAACAAAAATAATACTTTTCTTGATTTACATACAAGTTACATATGTATAAACACATACAAACTATACTAAAATACTAAATGTAAAAAAAATATACCTAAATAACAACAAGAATAATACTCAAAAGACAATATTTGGGTTTAAAGTTCTGTAAAATTTTTATTAATTTTAAAGGTTTCGACATCTAGTGTTGCCTTCGTCAAGTAAATAACAAAACTAAATATAAATAAGTAGTCAAGACAACATGTAAAATTGGTAATAAGTGAAAACATACAAATAATGACATT
Organism: Stenolophus ochropezus; assembly: GCA_035578165.1. Lineage (NCBI taxonomy): Eukaryota > Metazoa > Arthropoda > Insecta > Coleoptera > Carabidae > Stenolophus > Stenolophus ochropezus. Next base: position 464,598 of record JAQOWZ010000094.1, read on the forward strand.
GACATAAAATTAAAAACGGATGACAAGTAATCACGACTTATTTAGTTCAAAGCCTGTATTTAAATTAAATTTATTAAAAAAATTCTTGATTTTGATTGTTTTTCTAATAAGTCTTCTTATCCAGTGACTTTCTCTTGCAAGAATCTTCGTGTTTTCGAAATCAATTCCATGTAATTCCTAAATTGCATGTTCTGCAACTGCAGATTTATCAGGTTGGTTTAATCTCATATGCTGTTTATGTGAATAAGACTTAAAATGAATATATTATACATTAACTAGAATATAATATTTTTAAATTGAAATCAACCGATGCCGAACAAGTGAAATCATAAAAATATAATTATTATAAAAATTTAGTTACATGAATAGATACTTTATTAGGAATTACAAATATAATAACTTTTCTTTTCGACTATTATAGAATAATGCCATTCTTATAAAATTATGGAATGTTTATATTCTAACTGTGCGGTATTAATCTTTTACTAGTAACGGAATAGCCACATGTGGCGACATCTGTTAGCGGTTAAAAATATATCTTAAGAAACACTTACAACAATAAACAATTATTGTAATTCATGTAGAAGAATTTTTAAATTTTTGAATAAACATAGAAATTGTATGTTTTGGAATGATATGAGTTTTAAAATTTTACAATTCAAAGAAAAACATCTATAGTGAAATTTATGCAACGCTTAACCTGAAAACAAAATTTGTGATTGTTTTTGTCAACGACAAAATATAACTAGACAAAACATTCCCCATCCGTCTATATTGAATGTTTTGTTTTCGGTAAGCCAGAAAGAGAAACATAGAGACAGATGTAGTGAAAGTATTGTTCAAGAGTTTCTCACTAGAGGCACCAGTGTTAATACTGTTTGAGCATTGCTCGCTAGAGGCATCATTGTAGTTGTCATTGTTTTCTTTTATTTGTTTTTGTTTATGGTTTTTGTTTTGTTAGTCGCGCGTAAGTTTGGATTATTTCTGAAACTTATAAATTAATCTGTTTTTTTTAAGTAAGTACAATTTACACATTGCTATAAATTGTTCTAATACACCTTTCTAATTTTTTAGAAAAATAGTATAATTTGACCAATTATAATCATAAATTTTTTCTGCCCCTTTGTAAGTAAATATTTTTACAAATAATGTTATTATTTCATTTTTAGAATCCATTTCATCTTAAAAAATATATATTTATTTATTTGTCTTTACCTAGCAGGTATGAAAATTAAAAACGAATTAATTTAAAACTTTAAATATGAATATGAATATAAATCTTAGGAGCACGGGCGCCTCTAGTGAGCAATAGTCGAACAATACTTTCACTATATCTATATCTCTATGTTTGTCTTTCTGGCTTACCGAAAACATAACAAACTAAGTGAAGTTTTGTTTAGTTATATTTTGTCGTTGGTTTTTGTTGTTTGTTTTTGACAGTTTGACGCTAATACCTAATATTAATATTATTGGTAATTTATTAGAGACAAAACCTAGAGATACATACGAACAGTGTTATCATCAGTTTATGGATTGGAGAAAACGTAACAATGCAAATTTATTCACTGAAAATGTCATTGTAGCTTATTTTTGCGAGATTTTAAACAAAATGAAGTCATCCAATTAATGGAAGATTTACTCTATGTTGAGAACGACCCTTAGTGTAAAACACGATGTTGAATAAATTGATTCGAGTAACGCCTTGGAAATATTATAAATAAATAGTACATATAATAGCAATTGTTCCCATGTATAACAAACAATAGCGGCACCCGTAGGAGGTGGTGAAAAAAAATCATAAATTTCCACACATGACATATTCTGCATTTATTCTTATTTTTATTTTTTTAAATTGATTCAAGTGACCCCTTGGAAATATTACCGGGTGTCCCAGTTCGACTGACACATGAGAGATTTACATAGGAAATTAGTTAATTATGAATAGTATCTCCCCAGTGCAAGATATTAACTGGTATTTTTATCATAAAGAGATAATACTTTACGACTAGCTAATTGTTCTTTTAAAATATCAAAAGCTTTTTGTTGTTCTTTTTCCTATTTAAATATTTCTGACTGTTTAGTTAATCTTCGTAATGGCTCATTAATAGTAGAAACGTGAGATATAAAACGACTACAAAAATTAACTAGTTCCAAAAAACTGTGTACTTCACTCCGATTTTTTGGTTGTCTATATTCTAAAATTGTTTTTATATTTGACTGTTCGGGAGTGATTCTGTTTCTAGTTATTTCATGTCCCAAAAAGAAAATTTGATCTTTCCTTAAATCGCATTTTTTGGCATTCACCAACATACCTTTTTCTGCAAGTCTCTGCAACAATTTATTTAACCGCTCGTCATGTTCTTCTCTGTTCTTACCATGACAAATCAAATCATCTAAGAAGTTAATTACACCTTCACATCCTGCAGTAATCTGTTGCATAACGCGTTGAAACATCTCTGGGGCACATGATATACCGAAGAGTAATCTTTTGTACCTAAACAGACCTTTATGAGTGCAAAAAGTTGTAGTACCTCTGGATTCTGTAGACAACTCCACTTGATGATACGCCCATTTGAGGTCAATCTTCGAAAATAGCATACTACCACTCATTTCTTGAAGAAGTTCTTCAAAAGTAGGTAACGGGTGTCGCTCGCGAATAACTGCTGTATTTGCTGTTCTCATATCTACGCAAAATCTCACTTCACCACCTTTTTTTGGTACTACCATTACAGGTGAAACCCATGGTGTAGGTCCAGTTACTGGTTCAATGATATCAGCCTCCAACAGTTCGTTAAGACATTTTTGTACAGTGGCGCGCAAGTTGTACGGAATTTTTCTGCTTGTTTGAGCTACAGGTCTAACTTTTTCATCAATGGGAATCTGTAATTGAAAATCATTAATTTTTGGAAACTTTCCTTTGGTGTATTCAAATAAAGTCTTGAATTTCTGTATCCATGGTACTTCATTTATTTGATTTACATTTGCTTCCAAGCCTACTTTTAAAACGCCCAATTGTTTTGCCGTTTCCCTACCAAGTACTGGTATTCCCTTACTATGAATTACAAGAAATTCTACACTAGTTATTGACTTTCCAGTTTCAGGTATAAAAATATTAGCGTAAAATTTCCCTTTAACAAGAACGGTCTCCTTTGTTCCATACACCTTTAACTCTTTGTCACATTTCTCACTATTACAATCATTATTTCCCAGTTTACATTTTTCCCATTCTTCAACATCTATAACGTTACAATTTGCGCCTGAATCTAGCAACATGGGGATAGCTACTCCTCCAACGTTTACTTTCACAACTTCATCAGAATTTAGCTTTAACTCATTTACCATGTCGATACGGAACGCAAAATGTTTTTCATTATCATTATCTACTTCTTCTACATAGTAATTTTTCTTACCTTCAAATTGGTTACTACCTCTAGTTGTAGTATGACAGGCTACTTCAAAATGTTCTATTTTTTCACATGTCTTGCATTTTTTATTCCTAGCGGGACATGATGGATCTTTGGCATAATGACCTTTCATGATGCATCGGTAACACTTATTACCGCTTCCCATTGTTTTCTTTTCTTTATTATAGACCTTTCCTATTTTGTTTACTTCACTTTGGTCTTGCCGTTGCATAGACGCTACCTGTCTTTCTGTATCTTCGAAAGACCGCCCAATTTCACCTACAACTTTTAATGTTAAATCTGATCTTTCTAAAAATTTCCTTCGTAATTCATTTTATTGGCATTGCTCTACGACTTGATCTCTGATCTGATCTTCCTCATCTGCACCAAATTCACAATTTTTTGCCTGTGTTTTAAGACGGGTAATAAACTGATCTATAGTTTCATTTTCCTGCTTCATCTTACGAAAAACGTGTCTTTCAAATGAAACATTTTTCTTGGACATAAAATATGCATCAAGAGCATCACATGTTTTTTATAGATATTGTCATCCTTAGCTACTACTACTGTTAAGGTTTCGTAGATATCCTGTACTTCTAAACCTGCTAGGTGTAACATTAGTGCTTTTTTCTGTAGACTACTTGTAATTCCCTTTCCATCAACATAATAGTCGATTGCTCGTCTCCATCTTGCCCACTGTTGTGCCTGATTTGTTATGTTTTCACTGATTCGGAAATTTCCCAACTTACTATCTGTACTTCTGTTCATTTCAGTTTATTTTTCTTACTTCTCGTCGCCAAATTTGTAATAAAATAGACCTTTATCGCTCAAATTCTCTTTTATTATCCACTTCCAGTACATATATCTTTTTATTCTACTGTTTCTGTCAATCCAACTCGCCTACTCAATCATAGAAATATAACTAATATACTACAATGTCGAAGTATACTAGAGGAGGTATTCGGTGTGCAGCTGCCGATTGTTCGAATAGTGCAAATGCAAATAGCAATTTGAGTTTCTTTCGATTTCCAAAAGACGAAAATCGATGCATTATTTGAGCGAAGAACAGTGGAAGAGAAGATTTATTGGACGTCCCTTCCGATAAGTGCTATAACAATTATCGTCTATGTAGCACACATTTCCAAGATATTATGTTTTGGAATGAAAGCCATAATAGACTTTTGCCCGTTGCAATTCCGACTATTTTTACTAACTTCAACATCAGGAAGTAAGCACCTACTAGGTAAATATTATAAGTATTATATCATATTTTTCAATTTTATTAGAACAGCATACTTACTTCTTTTGTTGTCCGATGCCTTGTGCACACGGAGCAACTTTCCATAAATATCTCATCCAAAGATTTTTCCGAGAACCTGTTCATTTCAGATTATCATTCGTTTACACGAGAAAATTGCGTGAAAAAATAGTTAATTTCTCCTAATAGAACAGTAATATAGGGTTATACTTCATTAATGCAATAATTAAATGAAAAATAAAAAGATATAATATATTTTTATATCATCTTTGTTGCCGATATAACTGTGGTTACGGATTAAAATATTTCCCAAATCCTTTGCACATGTTTTTCATTAAATCTTTTACAGGTATTCATTGTTAATTACAGTGAATACTAAGTATAGAAGGCCGTCTTTCTAGAAATAGTATTAGATTTTTGTTTTAGTAGTTCTCCATTTCATTTATTTCCTTTGATTTTAAATGACATCAGCGGGTACACATACAAATAATATAAATTACATGTTTTAGATGATGTTGAGGAGTGTATTTCGTCGAATTATGCTGAGGATATTGGGGAATTTGTGAAACAACGTCAGCCATGATAGGTAAGAAATAAGAAATTATACATATATTGTGTTCGAAAACATAATTTTAAAAATAGTTTTAACATAAAAGAAAATTCTTACGGTACTTCCTACAAACGAATTACAATAAAATTATTTATAGATTATAATATTTGAACTATAGAATACTTGTTCTATTCCCATTTATGGCACAACATTCGTATGTGGAACAAGGCCTGAAGTAATTGAAAGAAATATTAGTTTAAAAATTCTATTTCAGTTTCTTATTAATTGTTTATTATATTATTTACTATACTGAAATTATCATGTCTTTTGACCTCGTGCAGACTTTTCGTAATTTGATATATATTTTTCAGATGATGATGATAACGAGTGTGTTTTATCGAATTTCGTTGAAGATATTAAAAAACATGCTGGTACCTGCCCGGAAGAAATGATTCAACATCGTGAAACAGTTGCAGGCACGACAGGTAAAAAATAGCAAATAATACATATATTGAAAATTACAACGGTATTTCCTACAAACAACGAATTACAATATAATTAGTTATTGAATATAACATTTAAAAGACGGTCTTTTTGGAGTAGCAGTCATTTAATAAATTCCATTAATACACCAAAGTTTCGACTGTAAATCAGTCTTCATCAGGGTGCTGATAATATACAAAACATACAATCAAATATACGTACATACATATATACAAATCAAGTAACAGACTCACATAAATGTTATTAAAACATTATCACGTAAATCATGTAAATTATTTTACAGAAACTTTTCGACAAACATAGATAAAGTAGGATTAAAACATTATCAAATAAATCATGTATATTATTTTACGGGAATCTTTCGTTAAAAATAGATAAATATTTCTGTAAAATAATTTACATGATTTACTTGATAATGTTTTTATATCATTTACGTGAGTCTGTTACCTGATTTGAATATTTGTATGTTTTGTAAATATCAGCACCCTGATGAATACTGACTTACAGTCGTTGGTGTATTAATGGAATTTATTAGATGACTGCAACAAAAAGACCTTCTTTTATTAACATCCAGTGGATAAAACCAATCCTATATAACATTTAAACTCTCTTTTGTTTACAGATGAGGTTTGTACACAGACATCAGTCATGTTATCGGCATACACACCGAGAAAGACAACAAAGCCAACACAGGACTTCAGAATCTTCCACAAATGAAGGAATTTCGTACGATTGCTGCTTGCTATGTTTACTTGCCATCCAACACAAGCAGATTGGTGAAGGTTCTGGCATTTTTGAACAAATTCAAACCCACTGGTTCAAGATACCCGGAGCACTACAAACAATTTGCGTTGCAAATTTATTTTCTGGGGCCGAAAGTATACCGATATTTAAAACAATCGTTACATTTACCACACAAGACAACGCTTGCAAGAATGACTCATCGATGGAATATACATGCAGGCATGGATGATTCTATATTCAATATTTTAAAATTGAAAACCAATAATTGGCCCAGTATAAACAAGGAATGCATTTTGTGCATGGACGAAGTTAGCTTAAAGATGAATGTATTTTACAATATAACGCGCGACGAAATAGTTGGATTTCACCATTCCGATAAAAAGATTGCAGAACCTGCTAATAATGCATTAGTTCTCACGGTGCGAGGACTCCACAACGATTGGAAACAACCACTAGGATATTTCTTCCTTAAATCCTCGTGTAGTGGCGAGGAACTAGTTAATATAATGTTTTATTATTTGAAACATTTATTTCACATAGGACTAAAAGTTGCAGCCTTGATTAGTGATCAAGGGTCAAATTTTATAAAATTTGCAAAACATATGGATATAATGCCAGACAAACCATTTTTTATATTTAACGACGAAAAAATAGTGTTCTTATATGATACTCCACACCTTTTTAAATCACTGAGAAATAATTTGTTTACTCACAAATTAGTGATCGGTGATAATGAAATAAAAAAGAGCTACATAGAGGACTTTTATAAGAAAGACAAGACATTGTGAATGAGACAGGCGCCAAAGTTGACTGATTTTCAAAAGAAGAAGGTGAAATATGCAACACAAATATTGAGCAATTCAGTAGCCGCTGGTATGTCGACATAAGCACTGGGCGCTTTTTGATGAAAAATCATAAAATTCGGGCACGGAAGCAAATATTTATATGATTTTTTAAAAAAATAAAGTGTAGTGGCTAAATAGTTTTGTCAATCTTTAAGGAGCAAAATTAAACAAAAATAAGTGATTCTTGTATCTTCGCAGTAGTTACAAGTTGTGGATGTTGTGATATTGTGGAGGCAAGGTTCTTAGAAACGATAAACAGGATATTAAGATAAAAGTAAGTTCATACAACTTATAGGTTATCTAGGTGTCATATTACATGTCATATCAAATCCCAGCGAAGCAGCGACCTCGTAGCGACATCTAGCGTCTAATAGTAACATCTAGCCAGCGGTTTTTACAGGTGACTGTTTGAATTAAGTAGGACAGTCACAATAACTGAATTACCGACGCTAAGCTACTATTTAGAACGCACAGATAGAGCTAGTAGCACAACATGGAAACAAAAATATTAGAAGCGATAGCAGATTTAAAAACTGACATAGCATTTATAAAAAAGACAATGCAAGATAGGTTTATAATGACAGCAGACGCCCTTGATGATCATAAGAAAATATTAATCAACCACGAAGAACGGTGGGCAGAACTAGAGCGCAGTAAAAGACAAAAAAATATTGTTATATTTGGATTATTGGAAAGAGAGACAAGCAGACATGAACTCGAGAAGGAATGCCTAGATTTAATTTCCCAAAAATTAAAAGTAGATATATCCATCTTTGAGATAGATAACATATATAGAATTGGAGTTAAAAAGGACCGCAAGAATAGACCAGTTCTAATAAGATTCACTTCAAGGAGGAAGGTAATAGATATTTTAACAAATACAAAATTATTGAAAGGAACAAACATTGTAATATCAGAAGACTTCCCAAAAGAAGTAGCAGAAGAAAGGAAGCGGCTATTACCATTAATGAAAGAGATGCGTAAAGAGGGCAAACACGCAATAATAAAATACAACAAGCTGTATGTTGACGGTAAACCAATTAAAAAAGAAGAGGCAATAAGAACGTTGCACGAAAAAAACGAAAAGAAAAGACAACTATCAGAAGAAAAAGTTGAAGAAGAAACAAAGGAAAGAGGACCTCAAAAAAATGCATCATGCAATGAAAGACAAGAAATGAAGAGACAGAAACCAATAACCCAATATGTAACAAATAATCCTGATTATAGGGACCGTCAAAGGTCAAGCAGCTATAGTAGATATGATGAAAGACCAATTAAAGGCAGCGCAACAGGATCCACTTACAGAGAAACGGCGCCAACAGCACCACCAAAAGAGGAAGAGCCAAAAAACTACTCAAAATAAGCGCGCTGAATAACACAGATCGAACTAAAATAGGATTTTGGAACATCGCCGGCTTAAAGAATAAGGACAACGATTTTTGGAATTTTATAGAAGAATTTGATTTTATCGGGCTAGTAGAAACATGGATAGAAGAGAAAGACTGGACGAAATGGGAAACCAAACTTCCGAATAGATTTAAATGGAAATATGACTCAGTTAAACGGAACTGATGAAAAATATACTATATCATTAGAAACACAAGCCACACATAGTATGAAGACAGATATAACAGAAAGTGATGTAAGACGACAAATACAGAAACTAAGAAAACGAAAAGCCGCAGGCGAAGACGGAATACAGAACGAGGCTTGGATATACGGAACAAACGAAGCAGTCGATAGACTTACAAAAATAATAAATAATGTTTGGAAAGGAAAAGGCTTTCCACAAAGGTGGAGAAAAGGTATTATTAGTCCAATACACAAAAACGGAGACAGAGAAGAAACTAAAAACTACAGAGGCATAACACTGCTTGACACGGCATACAAAATATACGCCATGATCTTAGAGGAGAAATTAAGTAAAGAAGCAGAAGAGAGAAATATACTACAAGATAACCAAGCAGGCTTTAGAAAAGGAAGAAGTACAATTGATAACATCTATATATTAAATTATGCAATACAGACGGAAATAAGCAAAAAAAAGGGAAAATTATATGTACTATTTGCAGATTTGAAAGCAGCATTCGATATTGTAAATAGGAAAAAGATGATTGACATATTGACGAAATCTGGCATCGAAGAAAACCTAGTAGAAAGAATAGCAGAAATATACTCTGAAACCATAAGTTCGGTGAAAATAGACGGAGAAGAAGGAGATGATTTTTGGACAACGTGCGGAGTTAGGCAAGGGCGCCCATTAAGCCCTATTCTTTTCTCAATTTACATGTCAGACATTGAAGCTCACTTTACTAAAGGACAGACAGGAGGCATAGTAATTGGGAGCAAAAAGTTTTGGACATTATCGTATGCCGACGACCTGGCAATAGTTGCGAAAACAAAACAAGAAATGGATTCCATAATGAAGAGACTAATGATATACTTAAAGAAAAAAGACATGGTGTTAAACACAGAAAAAACCAAGATTGTTGTTTTCAATAAAGGAAGAGGTAGGGAAACAAAAGAAACGTGGACATGGGAAGGAAAAGAAATAGAAAAAGTAAAAACTTTCAAATACTTGGGGTATACATTTCACAAGAATGGTGAAGAGAATGAACATATAAAGCAAACAACAAAAAAAGCAAACATAGCTCTTCCACAAATCTGGGGCATAGGGCAAAGAAAATTCAAAAACAACTTTAAATTAAGAATGTTACTGTTTGATAAATTGATAGCGAGCATTATAATGTATGGAGCCGAAATTTGGGGTTGGAAAGAACAAAACGAAATAGAAAAAATTCAAACAAAATATATACGATGGATACTCGGACTAGATAAACAAACACCGGTATATATAATAGAGGAAGAAACAAAACGGTTTAAAATGAAGACTGAAGCAGGAAGGAGAGCAATGAAGTATGAAGAGAAATTAAGAGGGACACCATGGAAAAGTCTTGCATTTGATTGTTGGGTAGAAATAACAAAAAAAGAAGAAAGAAAACAAGAAAAGAACCAATGGGAAGCAAAACGGGCAAAATTCTATGAAAGCAACGGACATTCAACAACAGACATAGAAAGACGAAGAAATACAGGCCAAAACATGGTAGATGAAATTACACGGACGGAACAAGATATACAAGCTCAGATAAGAAGAGAAAAGATATACAAATCAACTTATAACCCAGGATATAAATACTTACTGACTATAAGCAAACCTCTATACTTGACAACAGAAAACAAAAATTTAAAAATAATCGCAAGATTTAGAACGGGAAACGAAGAAAAAAGGAATAAATACTGGATAGGAGACGAAGACAGACAATGCAGAATATGTGGGAGAGACTTTGAGACAATAAATCACTTAAGAAGAGACTGCATCGAAAACCTGAGAAATGACAAATCTACACAACAGATACTACACGACGAAAACCCAGACACAGATTGGATGAAGAAAGTATATATAAGTAGATTAAATAGTAAGTTATAATAATGTAAATACCACATGAAATGTAAAATATAGATAATGTAGAAATTTGAACACCGAAAGGTAACAAATAAAATATTTACTACAAAAATAAAGTCAGATTTTACCTATTCTTGAAATGGATATTTTTTTAAAACATTCATAAACATGCTTTTGGACCTATACTGTGGATAAACTATAATAAAAAATTATAAATTTCGGGCGCGGAAGCAAATATTTATATGATTTTTTTACAAAAAAAAGTCAGATTTTACCTATTTTTGATGAATACGTTGTATATTGTAAGCTACATGGGCTGGATTCTACAATACCTAACACACTTGAAATAGCAATTTTCTTGTTGCAATGTTTTCCTTTAGCTAAAATATGATGAAAAATCATAAAATTCGGGCGCGAAAGCAAATATTTATATGACTTTTTACAAAAATAAAGTCAGATTTTTCCTATTCTTGAAATGGATATTTTTGTTAAAACATTCATAAACATGCTTTTGGACCTATACTGCGGATAAAATATGATGAAATATTATATAATTCGGGCGCGCAAACAAATATTTATATGATTTTTTACAAAAAAAAGTCAGATTTTACCTATTTTTGATGAATAAGTTGTATATTGTAAGCTAGATGGGCTGGATTCTAGAATACCTAACACACTTGAAATAGCAATTTTTTTGTTGCAATGTTTTCTTTTATCTAAAATATGATGAAAAATCATAAAATTCGGACGCGGAAGCAAATATTTATATGATTTTTTACAAAAATAAAGTCAGATTTTACATATTTTTGAAATGGATATTTTTGTTAAAACGTTCATAAACATGCTTTTGGACCTATACTATGGATAAAATATGATGAAAAATTATAAAATTTGATGCGGAAGCAAATATTTATATAATTTTTTACAAAAATAAAGTCAGATTTTACCTATTTTTGATGAATACGTTGTATATTGTAAGCTTCATTGGCTGGATTCTAGAATACCAACCACACTTGAAATAGCAATTTTCTTGTTGCAATGTTTTCTTTTACCTAAATAATGATGAAAAATCATAAAATTCGGGCGCGGAAGCAAATATTTATATGATTTTTTACAAAAATAAAGTCAGATTTTACATATTCTTGAAATGGATATTTTTGTTAATACATTCATAAACATGCTTTTGGACCTATACTGTGGATAAAATATGATAATAAATTATAAAATTCGGGCGCGGAGGCAAATATTTATATGATTTTTTACAAAAAAAAAGTCAGATTTTACCTATTTTTGATGAATACGTTGTATTTTGTAAGCTTCATTGGCTGGATTCTAGAATACCTACCAGACTTGAAATAGCAATTTTTTTGTTGCAATGTTTTCTTTTACCTAAATTATGATGAAAAATCATAAAATTCGGGCGCGGAAGCAAATATTTATATGATTTTTTACAAAAATAAAGTCAGATTTTACCTATTCTTGAAATGGATATTTTTGTTAAAACATTCATAAACATGCTTTTGGACCTATACTGTGGATAAAATATGATGAAAAATTATAAAATTCGGGCGCGGAAGCAAATATTTATATGATTTTTTACAAAAAAAAGTCAAATTTTACCTATTTTTGATGAATACGTTGTATATTGTAAGCTACATGGGCTGGATTCTAGAATACCTAACACACTTGAAATAGCAATTTTCTTGTTGCAATGTTTTCTTTTAGCTAAAATATGATGAAAAATCATAAAAATCGGGCGCGGAAGCAAATATTTATATGATTTTTTACAAAAAAAAAGTCAGATTTTACGTATTTTTGATGAATACGTTGTATATTGTAAGCTTCATTGGCTGGATTCTAGAATACCTACCACACTTGAAATAGCAATTTTCTTGTTGCAATGTTTTTTTTTACCTAAATTATGATGAAGAATCATAAAATTCGGGCGCGGAAGCAAATATATATATGATTTTTTACAAAAATAAAGTCAGATTTTTCCTATTCTTGAAATGGGTATTTTTGTTAAAACATTCATAAACATGCTTTTGGACCTATACTGCGGATAAAATATGATGAAAAATTATAAAATTCGGGCGCGCAAACAAATATTTATATGATTTTTTACAAAAAAAAGTCAGATTTTACCTATTTTTGATGAATACGTTGTATATTGTAAGCTACATGGGCTGGATTCTAGAATTCCTAACACACTTGAAATAGCAATTTTCTTGTTGCAATGTTTTCTTTTAGCTAAAATATGATGAAAAATCATAAAATTTGGGCGCGGAAGCAAATATTTATATGATTTTTTACAAAAATAAAGTCAGATTTTACATATTTTAGAAATGGATATTTTTGTTAAAACGTTCATAAACATGCTTTTGGACCTATACTATGGATAAAATATGATAAAAAATTATAAAATTTGAGCGCGGAAGCAAATATTTATATAATTTTTTACAAAAATAAAGTCAGATTTTACATATTTTTGATGAATACGTTGTATATTGTAAGCTTAATTGGCTGGATTTTAGAATACCTACCACACTTGAAATAGCAATTTTCTTGTTGCAATGTTTTCTTTTACCTAAATTATGATGAAAAATCATAAAATTCGGGCGCGGAAGCAATTATTTATATGATTTTTTACAAAAATAAAGTCAGATTTTACATATTTTTGAAATGGATATTTTTGTTAATACATTCATAAACATGCTTTTGGACCTATACTGTGGATAATATATGATAAAAAATTATAAAATTCGGGCGCGGAGGCAAATATTTATATGTTTTTTTACAAAAAAAAAGTCAGATTTTACCTATTTTTGATGAATACGTTGTATTTTGTAAGCTTCATTGGCTGGATTCTAGAATACCTACCAGACTTGAAATAGCAATTTTCTTGTTGCAATGTTTTCTTTTACCTAAATTTTGATGAAAAATCATAAAATTCGGGCGCGGAAGCAAATATTTATATGATTTTTTTACAAAAATAAAGTCAGATTTTACCTATTCTTGAAATGGATATTTTTGTTAAAACATTCATAAACATGCTTTTGGACCTATACTGTGGATAAAATATGATAAAAAATTATAAAATTCGGGCGCGGAAGCAAATATTTATATGATTTTTTACAAAAAAAAGTCAAATTTTACCTATTTTTGATGAATACGTTGTATATTGTAAGCTACATGGGCTGGATTCTAGAATACCTAACACACTTGAAATAGCAATTTTCTTGTTGCAATGTTTTCTTTTAGCTAAAATATGATGAAAAATCATAAAATTCGGGCGCGGAAGCAAATATTTATATGATTTTTTACAAAAAAAAAGTCAGATTTTACCTATTTTTGATGAATACGTTGTATATTGTAAGCTTCATTGGCTGGATTCTAGAATACCTACCACACTTGAAATAGCAATTTTCTTGTTGCAATGTTTTTTTTTACCTAAATTATGATGAAGAATCATAAAATTCGGGCGCGGAAGCAAATATATATATGATTTTTTACAAAAATAAAGTCAGATTTTTCCTATTCTTGAAATGGATATTTTTGTTAAAACATTCATAAACATGCTTTTGGACCTATACTGCGGATAAAATATGATGAAAAATTATAAAATTCGGGCGCGCAAACAAATATTTATATGATTTTTTACAAAAAAAAGTCAGATTTTACCTATTTTTGATGAATACGTTGTATATTGTAAGCTACATGGGCTGGATTCTAGAATTCCTAACACACTTGAAATAGCAATTTTCTTGTTGCAATGTTTTCTTTTAGCTAAAATATGATGAAAAATCATAAAATTCGGGCGCGGAAGCAAATATTTATATGATTTTTTACAAAAATAAAGTCAGATTTTACATATTTTAGAAATGGATATTTTTGTTAAAACGTTCATAAACATGCTTTTGGAACTATACTATGGATAAAATATGATAAAAAATTATAAAATTTGAGCGCGGAAGCAAATATTTATATAATTTTTTACAAAAATAAAGTCAGATTTTACATATTTTTGATGAATACGTTGTATATTGTAAGCTTAATTGGCTGGATTCTAGAATACCTACCACACTTGAAATAGCAATTTTCTTGTTGCAATGTTTTCTTTTACCTAAATTATGATGAAAAATCATAAAATTCGGGCGCGGAAGCAAATATTTATATGATTTTTTACAAAAAATAAAGTCAGATTTTACATATTTTTGAAATGGATATTTTTGTTAATACATTCATAAACATGCTTTTGGACCTATACTGTGGATAATATATGATAAAAAATTATAAAATTCGGGCGCGGAGGCAAATATTTATATGATTTTTTACAAAAAAAAAGTCAGATTTTACCTATTTTTGATGAATACGTTGTATTTTGTAAGCTTCATTGGCTGGATTCTAGAATACCTACCAGACTTGAAATAGCAATTTTCTTGTTGCAATGTTTTCTTTTACCTAAATTTTGATTAAAAATCATAAAATTCGGGCGCGGAAGCAAATATTTATATGATTTTTTACAAAAATAAATCAGATTTTACCTATTCTTGAAATGGATATTTTTGTTAAAACATTCATAAACATGCTTTTGGACCTATACTGTGGATAAAATATGATGAAAAATTATAAAATTCGGGCGCGGAAGCAAATATTTATATGATTTTTTACAAAAAAAAGTCAAATTTTACCTATTTTTGATGAATACGTTGTATATTGTAAGCTACATGGGCTGGATTCTAGAATACCTAACACACTTGAAATAGCAATTTTCTTGTTGCAATGTTTTCTTTTAGCTAAAATATGATGAAAAATCATAAAATTCGGGCGCGGAAGCAAATATTTATATGATTTTTTACAAAAAAAAAAGTTAGATTTTACCTATTTTTGATGAATACGTTGTATATTGTAAGCTTCATTGGCTGGATTCTAGAATACCTACCACACTTGAAATAGCAATTTTCTTGTTGCAATGTTTTTTTTTACCTAAATTATGATGAAGAATCATAAAATTCGGGCGCGGAAGCAAATATATATATGATTTTTTACAAAAATAAAGTCAGATTTTTCCTATTCTTGAAATGGATATTTTTGTTAAAACATTCATAAACATGCTTTTGGACCTATACTGCGGATAAAATATGATGAAAAATTATAAAATTCGGGCGCGCAAACAAATATTTATATGATTTTTTACAAAAAAAAAGTCAGATTTTACCTATTTTTGATGAATACGTTGTATATTGTAAGCTACATGGGCTGGATTCTAGAATACCTAACACACTTGAAATAGCAATTTTCTTGTTGCAATGTTTTCTTTTAGCTAAAATATGATGAAAAATCATAAAATTCGGGCGCGGAAGCAAATATTTATATGATTTTTTACAAAAATAAAGTCAGATTTTACATATTTTTGAAATGGATATTTTTGTTAAAACGTTCATAAACATGCTTTTGGACCTATACTATGGATAAAGTATGATAAAAAATTATAAAATTTGAGCGCGGAAGCAAATATTTATATAATTTTTTACAAAAATAAAGTCAGATTTTACATATTTTTGATGAATACGTTGTATATTGTAAGCTTCATTGACTGGATTCTAGAATACCTACCACACTTGAAATAGCAATTTTCTTGTTGCAATGTTTTCTTTTACCTAAATTATGATGAAAAATCATAAAATTCGGGCGCGGAAGCAAATATTTATATGATTTTAAAAAAAAATAAAGTCAGATTTTACATATTCTTGAAATGGATATTTTTGTTAAAACATTCATAAACATGCTTTTGGACCTATACTGTGGATAAAATATGATAAAAAATTATAAAATTCGGGCGCGGAAGCAAATATTTATATGATTTTTTACAAAAAAAAAGTCAGATTTTACCTATTTTTGATGAATACGTTGTATATTGTAAGCTACATGGGTTGTATTCTAGAATACCTAACACACTTGAAATATCAATTTTCTTGTTGCAATGTTTTCTTTTAGCTAATATATAATGAAAAATCATATAATTCGGGCGCGGAAGCAAATATTTATATGATTTTTTACAAAAATAAAGTCAGATTTTTCCTATTCTTGAAATGGATATTTTTGTTAAACATTCATAGACATGCTTTTGGACCTATACTGCGGATAAAATATGATGAAAAATTATAAAATTCGGGCGCGGAAACAAATATTTATATGATTTTTTACAAAAAAAAGTTAGATTTTTCCTATTCTTGAAATGGATATTTTTATTAAAACATTCATAAACATGCTTTTGGACCTATACTGCGGATAAAATATGATGAAAAATTATAAAATTCGGGCGCGCAAACAAATATTTATATGATTTTTTACAAAAAAAAGTCAGATTTTACCTATTTTTGATGAATAAGTTGTATATTGTAAGCTACATGGGCTGGATTCTAGAATACCTAACACACTTGAAATAGCAATTTTCTTGTTGCAATGTTTTCTTTTATCTAAAATATGATGAAAAATCATAAAATTCGGGCGCGGAAGCAAATATTTATATGATTTTTTACAAAAATAAATTCAGATTTTACATATTTTTGAAATGGATATTTTTGTTAAAACGTTCATAAACATGCTTTTGGACCTATACTATGGATAAAATATGATGAAATATTATAAAATTCGAGCGCGGAAGCAAATATTTATATAATTTTTTACAAAAATAAAGTCAGATTTTACCTATTTTTGATGAATACGTTGTATATTGTAAGCTTTTTTGGCTGGATTCTAGAATACCAACCACACTTGAAATAGCAATTTTCTTGTTAATATGTTTTCTTTTACCTAAATAATGATGAAAAACCATAAAATTCGTGCGCGGAAGCAAATATTTATATGAGTTTTTACAAAAATAAAGTCAGATTTTACATATTTTTGAAATAAATATTTTTGTTAAATGTTCATAAACATGCTTTTGGACCTATACTATGGATAAAATATGATGAAATATTATAAAATTCGGGCGCGGAAGCAAATATTTATATGATTTTTTACAAAAAAAAGTCAGATTTTACCTATTTTTGATGAACACGTTGTATATTGTAAGCTACATGGGCTGGATTCTAGAATACCTAACACACTTGAAATAAGCAATTTTCTTGTTGCAATGTTTTGTTTTAGCTAAAATATGATGAAAAATCATAAAATTCGGGCGCGGAAGCAAATATTTATATGATTTTTTACAAAAAAAAGTCAGGTTTTACCTATTTTTGATAAATACGTTGTATATTGTAAGCTTCATTGGCTGGATTCTAGAATACCTACCACACTTGAAATAGCAATTTTCTTGTTGCAATGTTTTTTTTACCTAAATTATGATGAAAAATCATAAAATTCGGGCGCGGAAGCAAATATTTATATGATTTTTTACAAAAATAAAGTCAGATTTTTCCTATTCTTGAAATGGATATTTTTGTTAAAACATTCATAAACATGCTTTTGGACCTATACTGCGGATAAAATATGATGAAAAATTATAAAATTCGGGCGCGCAAACAAATATTTATATGATTTTTTACAATAAAAAAGTCAGATTTTACCTATTTTTGATGAATACGTTGTATATTGTAAGCTACATGGGCTGGATTCTAGAATACCTAACACACTTGAAATAGCAATTTTCTTGTTGCAATGTTTTCTTTTAGCTAAAATATGATGAAAAATCATAAAATTCGGGCGCGGAAGAAAATATTTATATGATTTTTTACAAAAATAAAGACAGATTTTACATATTTTTGAAATGGATATTTTTGTTAAAACGTTCATAAACATTCTTTTGGACCTATACTATGGATAAAATATGATGAAAAATTATAAAATTCGGGCGCGGAAGCAAATATTTATATGATTTTTTACAAAAAAAAAGTCAGATTTTACCTATTATTGATGAATACGTTGTATATTGTAAGCTTCATTGGCTGGATTCTAGAATACCTACCACACTTGAAATAGCAATTTTCTTGTTGCAATGTTTTCTTTTACCTAAATTATGATGAAAAATCATAAAATTCGGGCGCGGAAGCAAATATTTATATGATTTTTTACAAAAATAAAGTCAGATTTTACATATTCTTGAAATGGATATTTTTGTTAAAACATTCATAAACATTCTTTTGGACCTATACTGCGGATAAAATATGATGAAAAATTATAAAATTCGGGCGCGGAAGCAGATATTTATATGATTTTTTACAAAAAAAAAGTCAGATTTTACCTATTTTTGATGAATACGTTGTATATTGTAAGCTACATGGGCTGGATTCTAGAATACCTAACACACTTGAAATAGCAATTTTCTTGTTGCAATGTTTTCTTTTAGCTAAAATATGATAAAAAAACATAAAATTCGGGCGCGGAAGCAAATATTTATATGATTTTTTACAATAATAAAGTCAGATTTTACCTATTCTTGAAATGGATATTTTTGATAAAACATTCATAAACATGCTTTTGGACCTATACTGTGGATAAAATATCATGAAAAATTATAAAATTCGGGCGCGGAAGCAAATATTTATATGATTTTTTACAAAAAAAAAGTCAGATTTTTACCTATTTTTGATGAATACGTTGTATATTGTAAGCTACATGGGCTGGATTCTAGAATACCTAACACACTTGAAATAGCAATTTTCTTGTTGCAATGTTTTCTTTTAGCTAAAATAAGATGAAAAATCATAAAATTCGGGCGCGCAAACAAATATTTATATGATTTTTTACAAAAAAAATCTGGTGTTTCCAACACAATACCTCCCGCCACTGTAGTAATATATTCTATATAAGTTTTTCAATACATTTAATTTGTAGTTTTAAAATTAGTTGGTTATTGCAGTTCAGAATATTTTTAATTTATTTCATACCTTAAATTTCCTTCATAAATTTTGTATGACCAATATGACAGCTATTTTTGACATTACTGAAACCGGAACTGACCTTAACTTTGATTCACGAATGCAAATACATTCCTAATATAGGTATTTCTTCCATCATTTTAAATTTTACAATAAAAAAATCTGATGTGTCCAACACAATACCTCCCGCAACTGTAGTAATACATATATATTCTATATAAGTTATTCAATACATTTAATTTGTAGTTTTAAAATTAGTTGGTTTTTGTAGTTCAGAATATTTTTAATGCATTTCATAACTAAAATTTCCTTCATAAAATTTGTATTACCAATATGACAGCTATTTTTGATGTTACTAAAACCGGAGCCGAACTTACTTTGATTAACGCATGCTAATACATTCCTGATATATTTCTTCCATCTTTTTAAATTTTACAATATAATTACTTCATTTTTACTTATGTTATCTTTTACATTTACTTACATCAAATTTGACATCACATGTCAAATTTTGTGAACATATGAATAACTTATCTGTTTTATCGAAATTTCTCAGCCTAAACGATATGTAAAATTATTGTAATTTATATATTTTTTTCTATCTAGCTAGAAGTTATATATAAACGTAATTATGCAGATCGGTAGAAAATTAAAAAATCTATATATTTAATAATAACGTAATTTCCGAAAAAATGGCATTTGCAGGTACTATTTTGGAAAAACTGTTTAAAGCTTCAAGTAAAGTACTACTTCCGGTTAACCAATTGTAGTCAAAATCTAATCAGTTCATCATATTTGAATATAAGTCTTAAATACCAAATATTATATTTTTTACATGTCTCGTATTGGATTTATCGTGGACGAAAAATCGTCACAGACACACACACACACGCAAACACACACACAGACATACAGACATCACGTTAAAAATAGTAAAATCGTATTGTAGGGACCCTAATTCGTGCTCATATGTTGAAAACTCATACTCGATAAATCTGACCAAAAACAATACCTCCCTTATCTATATATTGATAGGCGGGAGGTAATTACTTCATTTTTTACTTATTTTATCTTTTACACTTACTTACATCAAATTTGACATCATATGTCAAATGTTGTGAACATATGAATAACTCATCTGTTTTATCGAAATTCCTCAGCCTAAACGATATGTAAAATTATTATAATTTATATATTTTTGTTCTATCTAGCTAGAAGTCATATATAAAAGTAATTATGTAGATCGGTAGAAAATTAAAAAATCTTTGAATTTATAATAACGAAATTTGCGAAAATATGGTATTTAGAGGTATTTTTTAGGAAAAACGGTTTAAAGCTTCAAGTAAAGTACTATTTCCGGTTAACCAATTGTAGTCAAAATCTAATCAGTTCATCATATTAGAATAGAACTCTTAAATACCAAATATTATATTTTTTACATGTATCGTATTGGAGTTATCGTGGACGAAAAATCGTCACAGACACACACACATACACACAGACACACACACACAGACATACAGACATTACGCTAAAAATAGTAAAATCGTATTCTAGGGACCGTAATTCGTGCTCATATGTTGAAAACCCACACTCGAGAAATCTGACCAAAAACAATACCCCCCTTATCTATATATTGATAGGCGGGAGGTAAAAAAGTCAGATTTTACCTATTTTTGATGAATACGTTGTATATTGTAAGCTACATGGGCTAGATTCTAGAATACCTAACACACTTGAAATAGCAATTTTCTTGTTGCAATGTTTTCTTTTAGCTAAAATATGATGAAAAATCATAAAATTCGGGCGCGGAAGCAAATATTTATATGATTTTTTACAAAAATAAAGTCAGATTTAACATATTTTTGAAACGGATATTTTTGTTAAAACGTTCATAAACATGCTTTTGGACCTATACTATGGATAAAATATGATGAAAAATTTTAAAATTCGAGCGCGGAAGCAAATATTTATATAATTTTTTACAAAAATAAAGTCAGATTTTACCTATTTTTGATGAATACGTTGTATATTGTAAGCTTCATTGGCTGGATTCTAGAATATCAACCACACTTGAAATAGCAATTTTCTTGTTGCAATGTTTTCTTTTACCTAAATAATGATGAAAAATCATAAAATTCGGGCGCGGAAGCAAATATTTATATGATTTTTTACAAAAATAAAGTCAGATTTTACATATTTTTAAAATGGATATATTTGTTAATACATTCATAAACATGCTTTTGGACCTATACTGTGGATAAAATATGATAAAAAATTATAAAATTCGGGCGCGGAAGCAAATATTTATATGATTTTTAAAAAAAAAAAGTCAGATTTTACCTATTTTTGATGAATACGTTGTATATTGTAAGCTTCATTGGCTGGATTCTAGAATACCTACCACACTTGAAATAGTAATTTTCTTGTTGCAATGTTTTTTTTTTACCTAAATTATGATGAAAAATCATAAAATTCGGGCGCGGAAGCAAATATTTATATGATTTTTTACAAAAATAAAATCAGATTTTACTTATTCTTGAAATGGATATTTTTGTTAAAACATTCATAAACATGCTTTTGGACCTATACTGTGGATAAAATATGATGAAAAATTATAAAATTCGGGCGCGGAAGCAAATATTTATATGATTTTTTACAAAAAAAAAGTCAGATTTTACCTATTTTTGATGAATACGTTGTATATTGTAAGCTACATGGGCTGGATTCTAGAATACCTAACACACTTGAAATAGCAATTTTCTTGTTGCAATGTTTTCTTTTAGCTAAAATATGATGAAAAATCATAAAATTCGGGCGCGGAAGCAAATATTTATATGATTTTTTACAAAAATAAAGTCAGATTTTACATATTTTTGAAATGGATATTTTTGTTAAAACGTTCATAAACATGCTTTTGGACCTATACTATGGATAAAGTATGATAAAAAATTATAAAATTTGAGCGCGGAAGCAAATATTTATATAATTTTTTACAAAAATAAAGTCAGATTTTACATATTTTTGATGAATACGTTGTATATTGTAAGCTTCATTGACTGGATTCTAGAATACCTACCACACTTGAAATAGCAATTTTCTTGTTGCAATGTTTTCTTTTACCTAAATTATGATGAAAAATCATAAAATTCGGGCGCGGAAGCAAATATTTATATGATTTAAAAAAAAAAATAAAGTCAGATTTTACATATTCTTGAAATGGATATTTTTGTTAAAACATTCATAAACATGCTTTTGGACCTATACTGTGGATAAAATATGATAAAAAATTATAAAATTCGGGCGCGGAAGCAAATATTTATATGATTTTTTACAAAAAAAAAGTCAGATTTTACCTATTTTTGATGAATACGTTGTATATTGTAAGCTACATGGGTTGGATTCTAGAATACCTAACATTCTTGAAATAGCAATTTTCTTGTTGCAATGTTTTCTTTTAGCTAATATATAATGAAAAATCATATAATTCGGGCGCGGAAGCAAATATTTATATGATTTTTTACAAAAATAAAGTCAGATTTTTCCTATTCTTGAAATGGATATTTTTATTAAAACATTCATAAACATGCTTTTGGACCTATACTGCGGATAAAATATGATGAAAAATTATAAAATTCGGGCGCGCAAACAAATATTTATATGATTTTTTACAAAAAAAAGTCAGATTTTACCTATTTTTGATGAATAAGTTGTATATTGTAAGCTACATGGGCTGGATTCTAGAATACCTAACACACTTGAAATAGCAATTTTCTTGTTGCAATGTTTTCTTTTATCTAAAATATGATGAAAAATCATAAAATTCGGGCGCGGAAGCAAATATTTATATGATTTTTTACAAAAATAAATTCAGATTTTACATATTTTTGAAATGGATATTTTTGTTAAAACGTTCATAAACATGCTTTTGGACCTATACTATGGATAAAATATGATGAAATATTATAAAATTCGAGCGCGGAAGCAAATATTTATATAATTTTTTACAAAAATAAAGTCAGATTTTACCTATTTTTGATGAATACGTTGTATATTGTAAGCTTTTTTGGCTGGATTCTAGAATACCAACCACACTTGAAATAGCAATTTTCTTGTTAATATGTTTTCTTTTACCTAAATAATGATGAAAAACCATAAAATTCGCTCGCGGAAGCAAATATTTATATGAGTTTTTACAAAAATAAAGTCAGATTTTACATATTTTTGAAATAAATATTTTTGTTAAATGTTCATAAACATGCTTTTGGACCTATACTATGGATAAAATATGATGAAATATTATAAAATTCGGGCGCGGAAGCAAATATTTATATGATTTTTTACAAAAAAAAGTCAGATTTTACCTATTTTTGATGAACACGTTGTATATTGTAAGCTACATGGGCTGGATTCTAGAATACCTAACACACTTGAAATAAGCATTTTTCTTGTTGCAATGGTTTGTTTTAGCTAAAATATGATGAAAAATCATAAAATTCGGGCGCGTAAGCAAATATTTATATGATTTTTTACAAAAAAAAGTCAGATATTACCTATTTTTGATGAATACGTTGTATATTGTAAGCTTCATTGGCTGGATTCTAGAATACCTACCACACTTGAAATAGCAATTTTCTTGTTGCAATGTTTTTTTTACCTAAATTATGATGAAAAATCATAAAATTCGGGCGCGGAAGCAAATATTTATATGATTTTTTACAAAAATAAAGTCAGATTTTTCCTATTCTTGAAATGGATATTTTTGTTAAAACATTCATAAACATGCTTTTGGACCTATACTGCGGATAAAATATGATGAAAAATTATAAAATTCGGGCGCGCAAACAAATATTTATATGATTTTTTACAAAAAAAAAGTCAGATTTTACCTATTTTTGATGAATACGTTGTATATTGTAAGCTACATGGGCTGGATTCTAGAATACCTAACACACTTGAAATAGCAATTTTCTTGTTGCAATGTTTTCTTTTAGCTAAAATATGATGAAAAATCATAAAATTCGGGCGCGGAAGAAAATATTTATATGATTTTTTACAAAAATAAAGACAGATTTTACATATTTTTGAAATGGATATTTTTGTTAAAACGTTCATAAACATTCTTTTGGACCTATACTATGGATAAAATATGATGAAAAATTATAAAATTCGGGCGCGGAAGCAAATATTTATATGATTTTTTACAAAAAAAAAGTCAGATTTTACCTATTATTGATGAATACGTTGTATATTGTAAGCTTCATTGGCTGGATTCTAGAATACCTACCACACTTGAAATAGCAATTTTCTTGTTGCAATGTTTTCTTTTACCTAAATTATGATGAAAAATCATAAAATTCGGGCGCGGAAGCAAATATTTATATGATTTTTTACAAAAATAAAGTCAGATTTTACATATTCTTGAAATGGATATTTTTGTTAAAACATTCATAAACATTCTTTTGGACCTATACTGCGGATAAAATATGATGAAAAATTATAAAATTCGGGCGCGGAAGCAAATATTTATATGATTTTTTACAAAAAAAAAGTCAGATTTTACCTATTTTTGATGAATACGTTGTATATTGTAAGCTACATGGGCTGGATTCTAGAATACCTAACACACTTCAAATAGCAATTTTCTTGTTGCAATGTTTTCTTTTAGCTAAAATATGATTAAAAATCATAAAATTCGGGCGCGGAAGAAAATATTTATATGATTTTTTACAAAAATAAAGTCAGATTTTTCCTATTCTTGAAATGGATATTTTTGTTAAAACATTCACAAACATGCTTTTGGACCTATACTGCGGATAAAATATGATGAAAAAATATAAAATTCGGGCGCGCAAACAAATATTTATATGATTTCTTCCAAAAAAAAGTCAGATTTTACCTATTTTAGATGAATACGTTGTATATTGTAAGCTACATGGGCTGGATTCTAGAATACCTAACACACTTGAAATAGCAATTTTCTTGTTGCAATGTTTTCTTTTAGCTAAAATATGATAAAAAAAACATAAAATTCGGGCGCGGAAGCAAATATTTATATGATTTTTTACAATAATAAAGTCAGATTTTACCTATTCTTGAAATGGATATTTTTGATAAAACATTCATAAACATGCTTTTGGACCTATACTGTGGATAAAATTTCATGAAAAATTATAAAATTCGGGCGCGGAAGCAAATATTTATATGATTTTTTACAAAAAAAAAGTCAGATTTTTACCTATTTTTGATGAATACGTTGTATATTGTAAGCTACATGGGCTGGATTCTAGAATACCTAACACACTTGAAATAGCAATTTTCTTGTTGCAATGTTTTCTTTTAGCTAAAATAAGATGAAAAATCATAAAATTCGGGCGCGCAAACAAATATTTATATGATTTTTTACAAAAAAAATCTGGTGTTTCCAACACTATACCTCCCGCCACTGTAGTAATATATTCTATATAAGTTTTTCAATACATTTAATTTGTAATTTTAAAATTAGTTGGTTATTGCAGTTCAGAATATTTTTAATTTATTTCATACCTTAAATTTCCTTCATAAATTTTGTATGACCAATATGACAGCTATTTTTGACATTACTGAAACCGGAACTGACCTTAACTTTGATTCACGCATGCAAATACATTCCTAATATAGGTATTTCTTCCATCATTTTAAATTTTACAATAAAAAAATCTGATGTGTCCAACACAATACCTCCCGCAACTGTAGTAATACATATATATTCTATATAAGTTATTCAATACATTTAATTTGTAGTTTTAAAATTAGTTGGTTTTTGTAGTTCAGAATATTTTTAATGCATTTCATAAGTAAAATTTCCTTCATAAAATTTGTATTACCAATATGACAGCTATTTTTGATGTTACTAAAACCGGAGCCGAACTTACTTTGAGTAACGCATGCTAATACATTCCTGATATATTTCTTCCATCTTTTTAAATTTTACAATATAATTACTTCATTTTTACTTATGTTATCTTTTACATTTACTTACATCAAATTAGACATCACATGTCAAATTTTGTGAACATATGAATAACTTATCTGTTTTATCGAAATTTCTCAGCCTAAACGATATGTAAAATTATTGTAATTTATATATTTTTTTCTATCTAGCTAGAAGTTATATATAAACGTAATTATGCAGATCGGTAGAAAATTAAAAAATCTATATATTTAATAATAACGTAATTTCCGAAAAAATGGCATTTGCAGGTACTATTTTGGAAAAACTGTTTAAAGCTTCAAGTAAAGTACTACTTCCGGTTAACCAATTGTAGTCAAAATCTAATCAGTTCATCATATTTGAATATAAGTCTTAAATACCAAATATTATATTTTTTACATGTCTCGTATTGGATTTATCGTGGACGAAAAATCGTCACAGACACACACACACACGCACACACACACAGACATACAGACATCACGTTAAAAATAGTAAAATCGTATTGTAGGGACCCTAACTCGTGCTCATATGTTGAAAACTCATACTCGAGAAATCTGACCAAAAACAATACCTCCCTTATCTATATATTGATAGGCGGGAGGTAATTACTTCATTTTTTACTTTTTATCTTTTACACTTACTTACATCAAATTTGACATCATATGTCAAATGTTGTGAACATATGAATAACTCATCTGTTTTATCGAAATTCCTCAGCCTAAACGATATGTAAAATTATTATAATTTATATATTTTTGTTCTATCTAGCTAGAAGTCATATATAAAAGTAATTATGTAGATCGGTAGAAAATTAAAAAATCTTTGAATTTATAATAACGAAATTTGCGAAAATATGGTATTTAGAGGTATTTTTTAGGAAAAACGGTTTAAAGCTTCAAGTAAAGTACTATTTCCGGTTAACCAATTGTAGTCAAAATCTAATACCGCTATCTCAGAGTTCATCATATTAGAATAGAACTCTTAAATACCAAATATTATATTTTTTACATGTATCGTATTGGAGTTATCGTGGACGAAAAATCGTCACAGACACACACACATACACACAGACACACACACACACACACAGCCATACAGACATTACGCTAAAAATAGTAAAATCGTATTCTAGGGACCGTAATTCGTGCTCATATGTTGAAAACCCACACTCGAGAAATCTGACCAAAAACAATACCTCCCTTATCTATATATTGATAGGCGGGAGGTAAAAAAGTCAGATTTTACCTATTTTTGATGAATACGTTGTATATTGTAAGCTACATGGGCTAGATTCTAGAATACCTAACATACTTGAAATAGCAATTTTCTTGTTGCAATGTTTTCTTTTAGCTAAAATATGATGAAAAATCATAAAATTCGGGCGCGGAAGCAAATATTTATATGATTTTTTACAAAAATAAAGTCAGATTTAACATATTTTTGAAACGGATATTTTTGTTAAAACGTTCATAAACATGCTTTTGGACCTATACTATGGATAAAATATGATGAAAAATTTTAAAATTCGAGCGCGGAAGCAAATATTTATATAATTTTTTACAAAAATAAAGTCAGATTTTACCTATTTTTGATGAATACGTTGTATATTGTAAGCTTCATTGGCTGGATTCTAGAATATCAACCACACTTGAAATAGCAATTTTCTTGTTGCAATGTTTTCTTTTACCTAAATAATGATGAAAAATCATAAAATTCGGGCGCGGAAGCAAATATTTATATGATTTTTTACAAAAATAAAGTCAGATTTTACATATTTTTGAAATGGATATTTTTGTTAATACATTCATAAACATGCTTTTGGACCTATACTGTGGATAAAACATGATAAAAAATTATAAAATTCGGGCGCGGAAGCAAATATTTATATGATTTTTTACAAAAAAAAAGTCAGATTTTACCTATTTTTGATGAATACGTTGTATATTGTAAGCTTCATTGGCTGGATTCTAGAATACCTACACACTTGAAATAGTTTTTTTACAAAAATAAAATCAGATTTTACATATTTTTGAAATGGATATTTTTGTTAAAACGCTCATAAACATGCTTTTGGACCTATACTATGGATAAAATATGATGAAAAATTATAAAATTCGAGCGCGGAAGCAAATATTTAAATAATTTTTTACAAAAATAAAGTCAGATATTACCTATTTTTGGTGAATACGTTGTATATTGTAAACTTCATTGGCTGGATTCTAGAATACCTACCACACTTGAAATAGCAATTTTCTTGTTGCAATGTGTTCTTTTACCTAAATTATGATGAAGAATCATAAAATTCGGGCGCGGAAGCAAATATTTATATGATTTTTAACAAGAATAAAGTCAGGTTTTACCTATTCTTGAAATGGATATTTTTGTTAAAACATTCATAGACATGATTTTGGACCTATACTGTGGATAAAACATGATGAAAAATTATAAAATTCGGGCGCGGAAGCAAATATTTATATGATTTTTTACAAAAAAAAAGTCAGATTTTACCTATTCTAGATGAATACGTTGTATATTGTAAGCTACATGGGCTGGATTTTAGAATACCTAACACACTTGAAATAGCAATTTTCTTATTGCAATGTTTTCTTTTAGCTAAAATATGATGAAAAATCATAAAATTCGGGCGCGAAAGCAAATATTTATATGATTTTTTACAAAAATTAAGTCAGATTTTACATATTTTTGAAATGGATATTTTTGTTAAAACGTTCATAAACATGCTTTTGGACCTATACTATGGATAAAATATGATGAAAAATTATAAAATTCGAGCGCGGAAGCAAATATTTATATATTTTTTTACAAAAAAAAAGTCAGATTTAACCTATTTTAGATGAATACGTTGTATATTGTAAGCTACATGGGCTGGATTCTAGAATACCTAACACACTTGAAATAGCAATTTTCTTGTTGCAATGTTTTCTTTTAGCTAAAATATGATAAAAAATCATAAAATTCGGGCGCGGAAGCAAATATTTATATGATTTTTTCAAAAATAAAGTCAAATTTTTCCTATTCTTGAAATGGATATTTTTGTTAAAACATTCATAAACATGCTTTTGGACCTATACTGCGGATAAAATATGATGAAAAATTAAAAAAATTCGGGCGCGCAAACAAATATTTATATGATTTTTCCAAAAAAAATCTGGTGTGTCCAACACAATACCTCCCGCCACTGTAGTAATATATTCTATATAAGTTTTTCAATACATTTAATTTGTAGTTTTAAAATTAGTTGGTTATTGCAGTTCAGAATATTTTTAATTTATTTCATACCTTAAATTTCCTTCATAAATTTTGTATGACCAATATGACAGCTATTTTTGACATTACTGAAACCGGAACTGAACTTAACTTTGATTCACGCATGCATATACATTCCTAATATAGGTATTTCTTCCATCTTTTTAAATTTTACAATAAAATTACTTCATTTTTTACTTATTTTATCTTTTACACTTACTTACATCAAATTTGACATCATTTGTCAAATGTTGTGAACATATGAATAACTCAACTGTTTTATCGAAATTCCTTAGCCTAAACGATATGTAAAATTATTATAATTTATATATTTTTGTTCTATCTAGCTAGAAGTCATATATAAAAGTAATTATGTAGATCGGTAGAAAATTAAAAAATCTTTGAATTTATAATAACGAAATTTGCGAAAATATGGTATTTAGAGGTATTTTTTAGGAAAAACGGTTTAAAGCTTCAAGTAAAGTACTATTTCCGGTTAACCGATTGTAGTCAAAATCTAATCAGTTCATCATATTGGAATGGAACTCTTAAATACCATATATTATATTTTTTACATGTATCGTATTGGAGTTATCGTGGACGAAAAATCGTCACAGACACACACACATACACACAGACAAACACACAAACACACACACATACAGACATCACGCTAAAAATAGTAAAATCGTATTCTAGGGACCGTAATTCGTGCTCATATGTTGAAAACCCACACTCGAGAAATCTGACCAAAAACAATATCTCCCTTATCTATATATTGATAGGCGGGAGGTAAAAAAGTCAGATTTTTACCTATTTTTGGTGAATACGTTGTATATTGTAAGCTACATGGGCTGGATTCTAGAATACCTAACACACTTGAAATAGCAATTTTCTTGTTGCAATGTTTTCTTTTAGCTAAAATATGATGAAAAATCATAAAATTCGGGCGCGGAAGCAAATATTTATATGATTTTTTACAAAAATAAAGTCAGATTTTACCTATCCTTGAAATGGATATTTTTGTTAAAACATTCATAAACATGCTTTTGGACTTATACTGTGGATAAAAAATGATGAAAAATTATAAAATTCGGCGCGGAAGCAAATATTTATATGATTTTTTACAAAAAAAAGTCAGATTTTACCTATTTTTGATGAATACGTTGTATATTGTAAGATTTATTGGCTGGATTCTAGAATACCTACCACACTTGAAATAGCAATTTTCTTGTTGCAATGTTTTCTTTTACCTAAATTATGATGAAAAATCATAAAATTCGGGCGCGGAAAATATGATTTTTTACAATAATAAAGTCAGATTTTACCTATTCTTGAAATGGATATTTTTGTTAAAACATTGATAAACATGCTTTTGGACCTATACTGTGGATAAAATATCATGAAAAATTATAAAATTCGGGAGCGGAAGCAAATATTTATATGATTTTTTGCAAAAAAAAAGTCAGATTTTTACCTATTTTTGATGAATACGTTGTATATTGTAAGCTACATGGGCTGGATTCTAGAATACCTAACACACTTGAAATAGCAATTTTCTTGTTGCAATGTTTTCTTTTAGCTAAAATAAGATGAAAAATCATAAAATTCGGGCGCGGAAGCAAATATTTATATGATTTTTTACAAAAATAAAGTCAGATTTTACCTATTCTTGAAATGGATATTTTTGTTAAACATGCTTTTGGACCTATACTGTGGATAAAATATGATGAAAAATTATAAAATTCGGGCGCGGAAGCAAATATTTATATGATTTTTTACAAAAAAAAGTCAGATTTTACCTATTCTAGATGAATACGTTGTATATTGTAAGCTACATGGGCTGGATTCTAGAATACCTAACACACTTGAAATAGCAATTTTCTTATTGCAATGTTTTCTTTTAGCTAAAATATGATGAAAAATCATAAAATTCGGGCGCGAAAGCAAATATTTATATGATTTTTTACAAAAATTAAGTCAGATTTTACATATTTTTGAAATGGATATTTTTGTTAAAACGTTCATAAACATGCTTTTGGACCTATACTATGGATAAAATATGATTAAAAATTATAAAATTCGGGCGCGCAAACAAATATTTATATGATTTTTTACAAAAAAAAGTCAGATTTTACCTATTTTTGATGAATACGTTGTATATTGTAAGCTACATGGGCTGGATTCTAGAATACCTAACACACTTGAAATAGCAATTTTCTTGTTGCAATGTTTTCTTTTAGCTAAATTATGATGAAAAATCATAAAATTCGGGCGCGGAAGCAAATATTTATATGATTTTTTACAAAAATAAAGTCAGATTTTTCCTATTCTTGAAATGGATATTTTTGTTAAAACATTCATAAACATGCTTTTGGACCTATACTGCGGATAAAATATGATGAAAAATTATAAAATTCGGGCGCGCAAACAAATATTTATATGATTTTTTACAAAAAAAAAGTCAGATTTTACCTATTTTTGATGAATACGTTGTATATTGTAAGCTACATGGGCTGGATTCTAGAATACCTAACACACTTGAAATAGCAATTTTCTTGTTGCAATGTTTACTTTTAGCTAAAATATGATGAAAAATCATAAAATTCGGGCGCGAAAGCAAATATTTATATGATTTTTTACAAAAATAAAGTCAGATTTTACATATTTTTGAAATGGATATTTATGTTAAAACATTCATAAACATGCTTTTGGACCTATACTGCGGATAAAATATGATGAAAAATTATAAAATTCGGGCGCGGAAGCAAATATTTATATGATTTTTTACAAAAAAAAAGTCAGATTTTACCTATTTTTGATGAATACGTTGTATATTGTAAGCTACATTGGCTGGATTCTAGAATACCTAACACACTTCAAATAGCAATTTTCTTGTTGCAATGTTTTCTTTTAGCTAAAATATGATTAAAAATCATAAAATTCGGGCGCGGAAGAAAATATTTATATGATTTTTTACAAAAATAAAGTCAGATTTTTCCTATTCTTGAAATGGATATTTTTGTTAAAACATTCACAAACATGCTTTTGGACCTATACTGCGGATAAAATATGATGAAAAAATATAAAATTCGGGCGCGCAAACAAATATTTATATGATTTCTTCCAAAAAAAAGTCAGATTTTACCTATTTTAGATGAATACGTTGTATATTGTAAGCTACATGGGCTGGATTCTAGAATACCTAACACACTTGAAATAGCAATTTTCTTGTTGCAATGTTTTCTTTTAGCTAAAATATGATAAAAAAACATAAAATTCGGGCGCGGAAGCAAATATTTATATGATTTTTTACAATAATAAAGTCAGATTTTACCTATTCTTGAAATGGATATTTTTGATAAAACATTCATAAACATGCTTTTGGACCTATACTGTGGATAAAATTTCATGAAAAATTATAAAATTCGGGCGCGGAAGCAAATATTTATATGATTTTTTACAAAAAAAAAGTCAGATTTTTACCTATTTTTGATGAATACGTTGTATATTGTAAGCTACATGGGCTGGATTCTAGAATACCTAACACACTTGAAATAGCAATTTTCTTGTTGCAATGTTTTCTTTTAGCTAAAATAAGATGAAAAATCATAAAATTCGGGCGCGCAAACAAATATTTATATGATTTTTTACAAAAAAAATCTGGTGTTTCCAACACTATACCTCCCGCCACTGTAGTAATATATTCTATATAAGTTTTTCAATACATTTAATTTGTAGTTTTAAAATTAGTTGGTTATTGCAGTTCAGAATATTTTTAATTTATTTCATACCTAAAATTTCCTTCATAAATTTTGTATGACCAATATGACAGCTATTTTTGACATTACTGGAACCGGAACTGAACTTAACTTTGATTCACGCATGCATATACATTCCTAATATAGGTATTTCTTCCATCTTTTTAAATTTTACAATAAAATTACTTCATTTTTTACTTATTTTATCTTTTACACTTACTTACATCAAATTTGACATCATTTGTACAAATGTTGTGAACATATGAATAACTCAACTGTTTTATCGAAATTCCTTAGCCTAAACGATATGTAAAATTATTATAATTTATATATTTTTGTTCTATCTAGCTAGAAGTCATATATAAAAGTAATTATGTAGATCGGTAGAAAATTAAAAAATCTTTGAATTTATAATAACGAAATTTGCGAAAATATGGTATTTAGAAGTATTTTTTAGGAAAAACGGTTTAAAGCTTCAAGTAAAGTACTATTTCCGGTTAACCAATTGTAGTCAAAATCTAATCAGTTCATCATATTAGAATGGAACTCTTAAATACCAAATATTATATTTTTTACATGTATCGTATTGGAGTTATCGTGGACGAAAAATCGTCACAGACACACACACATACACACAGACACACACACACACAGACATACAGACATCACGCAAAAAATAGTAAAATCGTATTCTAGGGACCGTAATTCGTGCTCATATGTTGAAAACCACACTCGAGAAATCTGACCAAAAACAATATCTCCCTTATCTATATATTGATAGGCGGGAGGTAAAAAAGTCAGATTTTACCTATTTTTGATGAATACGTTGTATATTGTAAGCTACATGGGCTGGATTCTAGAATACCTAACACACTTGAAATAGCAACTTTCTTGTTGCAATGTTTTCTTTTAGCTAAAATATGATGAAAAATCATAAAATTCGGGCGCGGAAGCAAATATTTATATGATTTTTTACAAAAATAAAGTCAGATTTTACCTATTCTTGAAATGGATATTTTTGTTAAAACATTCATAAACATGCTTTTGGACACTGTGGATAAAATATGATGAAAAATTATAAATTTCGGGCGCGGAAGCAAATATTTATATGATTTTTTTTAAAAAAAAGTCAGATTTTACCTATTTTTGATGAATACGTTGTATATTGTAAGATTCATTGGCTGGATTCTAGAATACCTACCACACTTGAAATAGCAATTTTCTTGTTGCAATGTTTTCTTTTACCTAAATTATGATGAAAAATCATAAAATTCGGGCGCAGAAAATATGATTTTTTACAATAATAAAGTCAGATTTTACCTATTCTTGAAATGGATATTTTTGTTAAAACATTCATAAACATGCTTTTGGACCTATACTGTAGATAAAATATCATGAAAAATTTTTTGCAAAAAAAAAAGTCAGATTTTTACCTATTTTTGATGAATACGTTGTATATTGTAAGCTACATGGGCTGGATTCTAGAATACCTAACACACTTGAAATAGCAATTTTCTTGTTGCAATGTTTTCTTTTAACTAAAATATGATGAAAAATCATAAAATTCGGGCGCGGAAGCAAATATTTATATGATTTTTTACAAAAATAAAGTCAGATTTTACATATTTTTGAAATGGATATTTTTGTTAAAACGTTTATAAACATGCTTTTGGACCTATACTTCTTATAAAATATGTTGGAAAATTATAAAATTCGGGCGCGCAAACAAATATTTATATGATTTTTTACAAAAATAAAGTCAGATTTTTCCTATTCTTGAAATGGATATTTTTGTTAAAACATTCATAAACATGCTTTTGGACCTATACTGCGGATAAAATATGATGAAAAATTATAAAATTCGGGCGCGCAAACAAATATTTATATGATTTTTTACAAAAAAAAAGTCAGATTTTGATGAATTCGTTGTATATTGTAAGCTACATGGGCTGGATTCTACAATACCTAACACACTTGAAATAGCAATTTTCTTGTTGCAATGTTTTCTTCTAGCTAAAATATGATGAGAAATCATAAAATTCGGGCGCGGAAGCAAATATTTATATGATTTTTTACAAAAATAAAGTCAGATTTTACATATTTTTGAAATGGATATTTTTGTTAAAACGTTTATAAACATGCGTTTGGACCTATACTGCGGATAAAATATGTTGGAAAATTATAAAATTCGGGCGCGCAAATAAATATTTATATGATTTTTTACAAAAAAAAGTCAGATTTTTCCTATTTTTGATGAGTTCGTTGTATATTGTAAGCTACATGGGCTGGATTCTACAATACCTAACACACTTGAAATAGCAATTTTCTTGTTGCAATGTTTTCTTTTAGCTAAAATATGATGAGAAATTATAAAATTCGAGCGCGCAAACAAATATTTATATGATTTTTTACAAAAATAAAGTCAGATTTTTCCTATTCTTGAAATGGATATTTTTGTTAAAACATTCATAAACATGCTTTTGGACCTATACTGCGGATAAAATATGATGAAAAATTATAAAATTCGGGCGCGCAAACAAATATTTATATGATATTTTTACAAAAAAAAAGTCAGATTTTTGATGAATTCGTTGTATATTGTAAGCTACATGGGCTGGATTCTACAATACCTAACACACTTGAAACAGCAATTTTCTTGTTGCAATGTTTTCTTCTAGCTAAAATATGATGAGTAATCATAAAATTCGGGCGCGGAAGCAAATATTTATTTGATTTTTTACAAAAATAAAGTCAGATTTTTCCTATTCTTGAAATGGATATTTTTGTTAAAACGTTCATAAACATGCTTTTGGACCTATACTGCGGATAAAATATGATGGAAAATTATAAAATTCGGGCGCGCAAACAAATATTTATATGATTTTTTACAAAAAAAAAGTCAGATTTTAACTATTTTTGATGAATACTTTGTATATTGTAAGCTACATGGGCTGGATTCTACAATACCTACCACACTTGATATAGCAATTTTCTTGTTGCAATGTTTTCTTTTAGCTAAAATATGATGAAAAATCATAAAATTCGGGCGCGGAATCAAATATTTATATGATTTTTTACAAAAATAAAGTCAGATTTTACATATTTTTGAAATGGATATTTTTGTTAAAACGTTTATAAACATGCTTTTGGACCTATACTGCGGATAAAATATGTTGGAAAATTATAAAATTTGGGCGCGCAAACAAATATTTATATGATTTTTTACAAAAAAAAAGTCAGATTTTTCCTATTTTTGATGAATTTCGTTGTATATTGTAAGCTACATGGGCTGGATTGTAGAATACCTGCCACACTTGAAATAGCAATTTTTTTGTTGCAATGTTTTCTTTTACGTACATTATTATGAAAAATCATAAAATTCGGGCGCGGAAGCAAATATTATTATGATTTTTTACAAAAATAAAGTCAGATTTTTCCTATTCTTGAAATGGATATTCTTGTTAAAACGTTCATAAACATGCTTTTAGACCTATACTGCGGATAAAATATGATGAAAAATTATAAAATTCGGGCGCGCAAACAAATATTTATATGATTTTTTACAAACAAAAAGTCAGATTTTTCCTATTTTTGATGAACACGTTGTATATTGTAAGCTACATGGGCTGGATTCTAGAATACCTACCACACTTGATATAGCAATTTTCTTGTTGCAATGTTTTCTTTTAGCTAAAATATGATGAAAAATCATAAAATTCGGGCGCGGAAGCAAATATTTATATGATTTTTTACAAAAATAAAATCAGATTTTACATATTTTTGAAATGGATATTTTTGTTAAAACGTTTATAAACATGCTTTTGGACCTATACTGCGGATAAAATATGTTGGAAAATTATAAAATTCGGGCGCGCAAACAAATATTTATATGATTTTTTACAAAAAAAAAGTCAGATTTTTCCTATTTTTGATGAATTCGTTGTATATTGTAAGCTACATGGGCTGGATTCTACAATAACTAACACACTTGAAATAGCAATTTTCTTGTTGCAACGTTTTCTTTTAGCTAAAATATGAGGAGAAATCATAAAATTCGGGCGCGGAAGCAAATATTTATATGATTTTTTACAAAATTAAAGTCAGATTTTACATATTTTTGAAATGGATATTTTTGTTAAAACGTTTATAAACATGCTTTTGGACCTATACTGCGGATAAAATATGATGAAAAATTATAAAATTCGGGCGCGCAAACAAATATTTATATGATTTTTTACAAAAAATAAGTCAGATCTTAACTATTTTTGATGAATACGTTGTATATGTAAGCTTCATTGGCTGGATTCTAGAATACCTACCACACTTGAAATAGCAATTTTTTTGTTGCAATGTTTTCTTTTACGTAAATTATGATGAAAAATCATAAAATTCAGGCGCGGAAGCAAATATTTATATGATTTTTTACAAAAATAAAGTCAGATTTTTCCTATTTTTGAAATGGATATTTTTGTTAAAACATTCATAAACATGCTTTTGGACCTATACTGCGGATAAAATATATTGAAAAATTATAAAATTCGGGCGCGCAAACAAATATTTATATGATTTTTTACAAAAAAAAAGTCAGATCTTAACTATTTTTGATGAATAACGTTGTATATTGTAAGCTTCATTGGCTGGATTCTAGAATACCTACCACACTTGAAATAGCAATTTTTTTGTTGCAATGTTCTCTTTTACGTAAATTATGATGAAAAATCATAAAATTCGGGCGCGGAAGCAAATATTTATATGATTTTTTACAAAAATAAAGTCAGATTTTTCCTATTCTTGAAATGGATATTTTTGTTAAAACGTTCATAAACATGCTTTTGGACCTATACTGCGGATAAAATATGATGGAAAATTATAAAATTCGGGCGCGCAAACAAATATTTATATGATTTTTTACAAAAAAAAGTCAGATTTTTCCTATTTTTGATGAGTACTTTGTATATTGTAAGCTACATGGGCTGGATTCTAGAATACCTACCACACTTGATATAGCAATTTTCTTGTTGCAATGTTTTCTTTTAGCTAAAATATGATGAAAAATCATAAAATTCGGGCGCGGAATCAAATATTTATATGATTTTTTACAAAAATAAAGTCAGATTTTACATATTTTTGAAATGGATATTTTTGTTAAAACGTTTATAAACATGCCTTTGGACCTATACTGCGGATAAAATATGTTGGAAAAATATAAAATCGGGCGCGCAAACAAATATTTATATGATTTTTTACAAAAAAAAAGTCAGATTTTTCCTATTTTTGATGAATTCGTTGTATATTGTAAGCTACATGGGCTGGATTCTACAATACCTAACACACTTGAAATAGCAATTTTCTTGTTGCAATGTTTTCTTTTAGCTAAAATATGATGAGAAATCATAAAATTCGGGCGCGGAAGCAAATATTTATATGATTTTTTGCAAAAATAGTCAGATTTTACATAATTTTGAAATGGATATTTTTGTTAAAAACGTTTATAAACATGCTTTTGGACATATACTGCGGATAAAATATGATGAAAAATTATAAAATTCGGGCGCGCAAACAAATATTTATATTATTTTTTACAAAAAAAAGTGAGATCTTAACTATTTTTGATGCATACGTTGTATATTTTAAGCTTCATTGGCTGGATTCTAGAATACCTACCACACTTGAAATAGCAATTTTTTTGTTGCAATGTTTTCTTTTACGTAAATTATGATAAAAAATCATAAAATTCGGGCGCGGAAGCAAATATTTATATGATTTTTTACAAAAATAAAGTCAGATTTGTCCTATTCTTGAAATGAATATTTTTGTTAAAACGTTCATAAACATGCTTTTGGACCTATACTGCGGATAAAATATGATAGAAAATTATAAAATTCGGGCGCGCAAACAAATATTTATATGATTTCTTACAAGAAAAAGTCAGATTTTGACAATTTTTGATGAATACGTTGTATATTGTAAGCTTCATTGGCTGGATTGTAGAATACCTACCACACTTGAAATAGCAATTTTTTTGTTGCAATGTTTTCTTTTACGTACATTATTATGAAAAATCATAAAATTCGGGCGCGGAAGCAAATATTATTATGATTTTTTACAAAAATAAAGTCAGATTTTTCCTATTCTTGAAATGGATATTCTTGTTAAAACGTTCATAAACATGCTTTTAGACCTATACTGCGGATAAAATATGATGAAAAATTATAAAATTCGGGCGCGCAAACAAATATTTATATGATTTTTTACAAACAAAAAGTCAGATTTTTCCTATTTTTGATGAATACGTTGTATATTGTAAGCTACATGGGCTGGATTCTAGAATACCTACCACACTTGATATAGCAATTTTCTTGTTGCAATGTTTTCTTTTAGCTAAAATATGATGAAAAATCATAAAATTCGGGCGCGGAAGCAAATATTTATATGATTTTTTACAAAAATAAAGTCAGATTTTTCCTATTCTTGAAATGGATATTTTTGTTAAAACATTCATAAACATGCTTTTGGACCTATACTGCGGATAAAATATGATGAAAAATTATAAAATTCGGGCGCGCAAACAAATATTTATATGATTTTTTACAAAAAAAAAGTCAGATCTTAACTATTTTTGATGAATACGTTGTATATTGTAAGCTTCATTGGCTGGATTCTAGAATACCTACCACACTTGAAATAGCAATTTTTTTGTTGCAATGTTTTCTTTTACGTAAATTATGATGAAAAATCATAAAATTCAGGCGCGGAAGCAAATATTTATATGATTTTTTACAAAAATAAAGTCAGATTTTTCCTATTTTTGAAATGGATATTTTTGTTAAAACATTCATAAACATGCTTTTGGACCTATACTGCGGATAAATATGATGAAAAATTATAAAATTCGGGCGCGCAAACAAATATTTATATGATTTTTTACAAAAAAAAGTCAGATCTTAACTATTTTTGATGAATACGTTGTATATTGTAAGCTTCATTGGCTGGATTCTAGAATACCTACCACACTTGAAATAGCAATTTTTTTTGTTGCAATGTTCTCTTTTACGTAAATTATGATGAAAAATCATAAAATTCGGGCGCGGAAGCAAATATTTATATGATTTTTTACAAAAATAAAGTCAGATTTTTCCTATTCTTGAAATGGATATTTTTGTTAAAACATTCATAAACATGCTTTTGGACCTATACTGCGGATAAAATATGATGGAAAATTATAAAATTCGTGCGCGCAAACAAATATTTATATGATTTTTTACAAAAAAAAAGTCAGTTTTTTCCTATTTTTGATGAATTCGTTGTATATTGTAAGCTACATGGGCTGGATTCTACAATACCTAACACACTTGAAATAGCAATTTTTCTTGTTGCAATGTTTTCTTTTACGTAAATTATGATGAAAAATCATAAAATTCAGGCGCGGAAGCAAATATTTATATGATTTTTTACAAAAATAAAGTAAGATTTTTCCTATTTTTGAAATGGATATTTTTGTTAAAACATTCATAAACATGCTTTTGGACCTATACTGCGGATAAAATATGATGAAAAATTATAAAATTCGGGCGCGCAAACAAATATTTATATGATTTTTTACAAAAAAAAAGTCAGATCTTAACTATTTTTGATGAATACGTTGTATATTGTAAGCTTCATTGGCTGGATTCTAGAATACCTACCACACTTGAAATAGCAATTTTTTTGTTGCAATGTTCTCTTTTACGTAAATTATAATGAAAAATCATAAAATTCGGGCGCGGAAGCAAATATTTATATGATTTTTTACAAAAATAAAGTCAGATTTTTCCTATTCTTGAAATGGATATTTTTGTTAAAACATTCATAAACATGCTTTTGGACCTATACTGCGGATAAAATATGATGGAAAATTATAAAATTCGGGCGCGCAAACAAATATTTATATGATTTTTTACAAAAAAAAAGTCAGATTTTTCCTATTTTTGATGAATTCGTTGTATATTGTAAGCTACATGGGCTGGATTCTACAATACCTAACACACTTGAAATAGCAATTTTCTTGTTGCAATGTTTTCTTTTAGCTAAAATATTTAAGAAATCATAAAATTCGGGCGCGGAAGCAAATATTTATATGATTTTTTACAAAAATAAAGTCAGATTTTTCCTATTCTTGAAATGGATATTTTTGTTAAAACGTTCATAAACATGCTTTTGGACCTATACTGCGGATAAAATATGATGGAAAATTAAAAATTCGGGCGCGCAAACAAATATTTATATTATTTTTTACAAAAAAAAAGTGAGATCTTAACTATTTTTGATGCATACGTTGTATATTTTAAGCTTCATTGGCTGGATTCTAGAATACCTACCACACTTGAAATAGCAATTTTTTTGTTGCAATGTTTTCTTTTACGTAAATTATGATGAAAAATCATAAAATTCGGGCGCGGAAGCAAATATTTATATGATTTTTTACAAAAATAAAGTCAGATTTGTCCTATTCTTGAAATGAATATTTTTGTTAAAACGTTCATAAACATGCTTTTGGACCTATACTGCGGATAAAATATGATAGAAAATTATAAAATTCGGGCGCGCAAACAAATATTTATATGATTTCTTACAAAAAAAAGTCAGATTTTGACAATTTTTGATGAATACGTTGTATATTGTAAGCTTCATTGGCTGGATTCTAGAATACCTACCACACTTGAAATAGCAATTTTTTTGTTGCAATGTTTTTTTTTACGTACATTATGATGAAAAATCATAAAATTCGGGCGCGGAAGCTAATATTTATATGATTTTTTACAAAAATAAAGTCAGATTTTTCCTATTCTTGAAATGGATATTTTTGTTAAAACGTTCATAAACATGCTTTTGGACTTATACTGCGGATAAAATATGATGAAAAATTATAAAATTCGGGCGCGCAAACAAATATTTATATAATTTTTTACAAAAAAAAATTCAGATCTTAACTATTTTTGATGAATACGTTGTATATTGTAAGCTTCATTGGCTGGATTCTACAATACCTAACACACTTGAAATAGCAATTTTCTTGTTGCAATGTTTTCTTTTAGCTAAAATATGAAGAAAAATCATAAAATTCGGGCGCGGAAGCAAATATTTATATGATTTTTTACAAAAATAAAGTCAGATTTTACATATTTTTCAAATGGATATTTTTGTTAAAACGTTTATAAACATGCTTTTGGACCTATACTGCGGATAAAATATGTTGGAAAATTGTAAAATTCGGGCGCGCAAACAAATATTTATGATTTTTTACAAAAAAAAAGTCAGATTTTTCCTATTTTAGATGAATTCGTTGTATATTGTAAGCTACATGTGCTGGATTCTACAATACCTAACACACTTGAAATAGCAATTTTCTTGTTGCAATGTTTTCTTTTAGCTAAAATATGATGAGAAATCATAAAATTCGGGCGCGCAAACAAATATTTATATGATTTTTTACAAAAAAAAAGTCAGATTTTTCCTATTTTTGATGAATTCGTTGTATATTGTAAGCTACATGGGCTGGATTCTACAATACCTAACACACTTGAAATAGCAATATTCTTGTTGCAATGTTTTCTTTTAGCTAATATGTGATGAGAAATCATAAAATTCGGGCGCGGAAGCAAATATTTATATGATTTTTTTGCAAAAATAAAGTCAGATTTTACATATTTTTGAAATGAAAATTTTTGTTAAAACGTTTATAAACAAGCTTTTGGACATATACTGCGGATAAAATATGATGAAAAATTATAAAATTCGGGCGCACAAACAAATATTTATATGATTTTTTACAAAAAAAAGTCAGATCTTAACTATTTTTGATGAATACGTTGTATATTGTAAGCTTCATTGGCTGGATTCTAGAATACCTACCACACTTGAAATAGCAATTTTTTTGTTGCAATATTTTCTTTTACGTAAATTATGATGAAAAATCATAAAATTCAGGCGCGGAAGCAAATATTTATATGATTTTTTATAAAAATAATGTCAGATTTTTCCTATTCTTGAAATGGAAATTTTTGTTAAAACATTCATAAACATGCTTTTGGACCTATACTGCGGATAAAATATGATAAAAAATTATAAAACTCGGGCGCGCAAACAAATATTTATATGATTTTTTACAAAAAAAATTCAGATTTTTCCTATTTTTGATGAATTCGTTGTATATTGTAAGCTACATGGGCTGGATTCTACAACACCTAACACACTTGAAATAGCAATTTTCTTGTTGCAATG
Organism: Stenolophus ochropezus; assembly: GCA_035578165.1. Classification (NCBI taxonomy): domain Eukaryota; kingdom Metazoa; phylum Arthropoda; class Insecta; order Coleoptera; family Carabidae; genus Stenolophus; species Stenolophus ochropezus. The sequence continues at coordinate 508,512 of JAQOWZ010000094.1, forward strand.
TTTTCTTTTAGCTAAAATATGATGAGAAATCATAAAATTCGGGCGCGGAAGCAAATATTTATATGATTTTTTAGAAAAATAAAGTCAGATTTTTCCTATTCTTGATATGGATATTTTTGTTAAAACGTTCATAAACATGCTTTTGGACCTATACTGCGGATAAAATATGATGGAAAATTATAAAATTCGGGCGCGCAAACAAATATTTATATGATTTTTTACAAAAAAAAGTCAGATTTTAACTATTTTTGATGAATACGTTGTATAATGTAAGCTTCATTGGCTAGATTCTAGAATACCTACCACACTTGAAATAGCAATTTTTTTGTTGCAATGTTTTCTTTTACGTACATTATGATAAAAAATCATAAAATTCGGGCGCGGAAGCATATATTTATATGATTTTTTACAAAAATAAAGTCAGATTTTTCCTATTCTTGAAATGGATATTTTTGTTAAAACGTTCATAAACATGCTTTTGGACCTATACTGCGGATAAAATATGATGAAAAATTATAAAATTCGGGCGCGCAAACAAATATTTATACGATTTTTTACAAAAAAAAAGTCAGATTTTTCCTATTTTTGATGAATACGTTGTATATTGTAAGCTACATGGGCTGGATTCTAGAATACCTACCACACTTGATATAGCAATTTTCTTGTTGCAATGTTTTTTTTTAGCTAAAATATGAAGAAAAATCATAAAATTCGGGCGCGGAAGCAAATATTTATATGATTTTTTACAAAAATAAAGTCAGATTTTACATATTTTTCAAATGGATATTTTTGTTAAAACGTTTATAAACATGCTTTTGGACCTATACTGCGGATAAAATATGTTGGAAATTTGTAAAATTCGGGCGCGCAAACAAATATTTATGATTTTTTACAAAAAAAAAGTCAGATTTTTCCTATTTTTGATGAATTCGTTGTATATTGTAAGCTACATGGGCTGGATTCTACAATACCTAACACACTTGAAATAGCAATTTTCTTGTTGCAATGTTTTCTTTTAGCTAAAATATGAAGAGAAATCACAAAATTCGGGCGCGCAAACAAATATTTATATGATTTTTTACAAAAAAAAAAGTCAGATTTTTCCTATTTTTGATGAATTCGTTGTATATTGTAAGCTACATGGGCTGGATTCTACAATACCTAACACACTTGAAATAGCAATTTTCTTGTTGCAATGTTTTCTTTTAGCTAAAATATGATGTGAAATCATAAAATTCGGGCGCGGAAGCAAATATTTATATGATTTTTTTGCAAAAATAATGTCAAATTTTACATATTTTTGAAATGGAAATTTTTGTTAAAACGTTTATAAACAAGCTTTTGGACCTATACTGCGGATAAAATATGATGAAAAATTAAAAAATTCGGGCGCGCAAACAAATATTTATATGATTTTTTACAAAAAAAAAGTCAGATCTTAACTATTTTTGATGAATACGTTGTATATTGTAAGCTTCATTGGCTGGATTCTAGAATACCTTCCACACATGAAATAGCAATTTTTTTGTTGCAATGTTCTCTTTTACGTAAATTATGATGAAAAATCATAAAATTCGGGCGCGGAAGCAAATATTTATATGATTTTTTGTAAAAATAATGTCAGATTTTTCCTATTCTTGAAATGGAAATTTTTGTTAAAACATTCATAAACATGCTTTTGGACCTATACTGCGGATAAAATATGATAAAAAATTATAAAACTCGGGCGCGCAAACAAATATTTATATGATTTTTTACAAAAAAAATTCAGATTTTTCCTATTTTTGATGAATTCGTTGTATATTGTAAGCTACATGGGCTGGATTCTACAACACCTAACACACTTGAAATAGCAATTTTCTTGTTGCAATGTTTTCTTTTAGCTAAAATCTGATGAGAAATCATAAAATTCGGGCGCGGAAGCAAATATTTATATGATTTTTTAGAAAAATAAAGTCAGATTTTTCCTATTCTTGATATGGATATTTTTGTTAAAACGTTCATAAACATGCTTTTGGACCTATACTGCGGATAAAATATGATGGAAAATTATAAAATTCGGGCGCGCAAACAAATATTTATATGATTTTTTACAAAAAAAGTCAGATTTTAACTATTTTTGATGAATACGTTGTATAATGTAAGCTTCATTGGCTAGATTCTAGAATACCTACCACACTTGAAATAGCAATTTTTTTGTTGCAATGTTTTCTTTTACGTACATTATGATGAAAAATCATAAAATTCGGGCGCGGAAGCATATATTTATATGATTTTTTACAAAAATAAATTTAGATTTTTCCTATTCTTGAAATGGATATTTTTGTTAAAACGTTCATAAACATGCTTATGGACCTATACTGCGGAAAAAATATGATGAAAAATTATAAAATTCGGGCGCGCAAACAAATATTTATATGATTTTTTACAAAAAAAAAGTCAGATTTTTCCTATTTTTGATGAATACGTTGTATATTGTAAGCTACATGGGCTGGATTCTAGAATACCTACCACACTTGATATAGCAATTTTCTTGTTGCAATGTTTTCTTTTAGCTAAAATATGAAGAAAAATCATAAAATTCGGGCGAGGAAGCAAATATTTATATGATTTTTTACAAAAATAAAGTCAGATTTTACATATTTTTGAAATGGATATTTTTGTTAAAACGTTTATAAACATGCTTTTGGACCTATACTGCGGATAAAATATGTTGGAAAATTATAAAATTCGGGCGCGCAAACAAATATTTATGATTTTTTACAAAAAAAAAGTCAGATTTTTCCTATTTTTGATGAATTCGTTGTATATTGTAAACTACATGGGCTGGATTCTACAATACCTAACAAACTTGAAATAGCAATTTTCTTGTTGCAATGTTTTCTTTTAGCTAAAATATGATAAGAAATCATAAAATTTGGGCGCGGAAGCAAATTTTTATATGATTTTTTACAAAAATTAAGTCAGATTTTTCCTATTCTTGAAATGGATATTTTTGTTAAAACGTTCATAAACATGCTTTTGGACCTATACTGCGGATAAAATATGATGGAAAATTATAAAATTCGGGCGCGCAAACAAATATTTATATGATTTTTTACAAAAAAAAAGTCAGATTTTAACTATTTTTGATGAATACGTTGTATATTGTAAGCTTCATTGGCTGGATTCTAGAATACCTACCACACTTCAAATAGCAATTTTTTGTTGCAATGTTTTCTGTTACGTACATTATGATGAAGAATCATAAAATTTGGGCGCGGAAGCAAATATTTATATGATTTTTTACAAAAATAAAGTCAGATTTTTCCTATTCTTGAAATGGATATATTTGTTAAAACGTTCATAAACATGATTTTGGACCTATACTGCGGATAAAATATGATGAAAAATTATAAAATTCGGGCGCGCAAACAAATATTTATATGATTTTTTACAAACAAAAAGTCAGATTTTTCCTATTTTTGATGAATACGTTGTATATTGTAAGCTACATGGGCTGGATTCTAGAATACCTACCACACTTGATATAGCAATTTTGTTGTTGCAATGTTTTCTTTTAGCTAAAATATGATGAAAAATCATAAAATTCGGGCGCGGAAGCAAATATTTATATGATTTTTTACAAAAATAAAGTCAGATTTTACATATTTTTGAAATGGATATTTTTTTTAAAACGTTTATAAACATGCTTTTGGATCTATACGGCGGATAAAATATGTTGGAAAATTATAAAATTCGGGCGCGCAAACAAATATTTATATGATTTTTTACAAAAAAAAAGTCAGATCTTAACTATTTTTGATGAATACGTTGTATATTGTAAGTTACATTGGCTGGATTCTAGAATACCTACCACACTTGAAATAGTAATTTTTTTGTTGCAATGTTTTCTTTTAGCTAAAATATGATGAGAAATCATAAAATTCGTGCGCGCAAGCAAATATTTATATGATTTTTTACAAAAATAAAGTCAGATTTTTCCTATTCTTGAAATGGATATTTTTGTTAAAACGTTCATAAACATGCTTTTGGACCTATACTGCGGATAAAATATGATGAAAAATTATAAAATTCGGGCGCGCAAACAAATATTTATATGATTTTTTACAAAAAAAAAGTCAGATTTTTCCTATTTTTGATTAATACTTTGTATATTGTAAGCTACATGGGCTGGATTCTAGAATACCTACCACACTTGATATAGCAATTTTCTTGTTGCAATGTTTTCTTTTAGCTAAAATATGATGAAAAATCATAAAATTCGGGCGCGGAAGCAAATATTTATATGATTTTTTACAAAAATAAAGTCAGATTTTACATATTTTTGAAATGGATATTTTTGTTAAAACGTTTATAAACATGCTTTTGGACCTATACTGCGGATAAAATATGATGAAAAATTATAAAATTCGGGCGCGCAAACAAATATTTATATGATTTTTTACAAAAAAAAAGTCAGATCTTAACTATTTTTGATGAATACGTTGTATATTGTAAGCTTCATTGGCTGGATTCTAGAATACCTACCACACTTGAAATAGAAATTTTTTTGTTGCAATGTTTTCTTTTACGTAAATTATGATGAAAAATCATAAAATTCGGGCGCGGAAGCAAATATTTATATGATTTTTTACAAAAATAAAGTCAGATTTTTCCTATTCTTGAAATGGATATTTTTGTTAAAACATTCATAAACATGCTTTTGGACCTATACTGCGGATAAAATATGATGAAAAATTATAAAATTCGGGCGCGCAAACAAATATTTATATGATTTTTTACAAAAAAAAAGTCAGATTTTTCCTATTTTTGATGAATTCGTTGTATATTGTAAGCTACATGGGCTGGATTCTACAATACCTAACACACTTGAAATAGCAATTTTCTTGTTGCAATGTTTTCATTTAGCTAAAATATGATGAGAAATCATCAAATTCGGGCGCGGAAGCAAATATTTATATGATTTTTTACAAAAATAAAGTCAGATTTTTCCTATTCTTGAAATGGATATTTTTGTTAAAACGTTCATAAACATGCTTTTGGACCTATACTGCGGATAAAATATAATGGAAAATTATAAAATTCGGGCGCGCAAACAAATATTTATATGATTTTTTACAAAAAAAAAGTCAGATTTTAACTATTTTTGATGAATACGTTGTATATTGTAAGCTTCATTGGCTGGATTCTAGAATACCTACCACACTTGAAATAGCAATTTTCTTGTTGCAATGTTTTCTTTTAGCAAAAATATGATGATAAATCATAAAATTCGGGCGCGGAAGCAAATATTTATATGATTTTCTACAAAAATAAAGTCAGATTTTACATATTTTTGAAATGGATATTTTTGTTAAAACGTTTATGAACATGCTTTTGGACCTATACTGCGGATAAAATATGTTGGAAAATTATAAAATTCGGGCGCGCAAACAAATGTTTATATGATTTTTTACAAAAAAAAAGTCAGATTTTAACTATTTTCGATGAATACGTTGTATATTGTAAGCTTCATTGGCTGGATTCTAGAATACCTACCACACTTGAAATAGCAATTTTTTTGTTGCAATGTTTTCTTTTACGTACATTATGATGAAAAATCATAAAATTCGGGCGCGGAAGCAAATATTTATATGATTTTTTACAAAAATAAAGTCAGATTTTTCCTATTCTTGAAATGGATATTTTTGTTAAAACGTTCATAAACATGCTTTTGGACCTATACTGCGGATAAAATATGATGAAAAATTATAAAAGTCGGGCGCGCAAACAATTATTTATATGATTTTTTACAAAAAAAAAGTCAGATTTTTCCTATTTTTGATGAATACGTTGTATATTGTAACCTACATGGGCTGGATTCTAGAATACCTACCACACTTGATATAGCAATTTTCTTGTTGCAATGTTTTCTTTTAGCTAAAATATGATGAAAAATCATAAAATTCGGGCGCGGAAGCAAATATTTATGATTTTTTACAAAAATAAAGTCAGATTTTACATATTTTTGAAATAGATATTTTTGTTAAAACGTTTATAAACATGCTTTTGGACCTATACTGCGAATAAAATATGTTGGAAAATTATAAAATTCGGGCGCGCAAACAAATATTTATGATTTTTTACAAAAAAAAAGTCAGATTTTTCCTATTTTTGATGAATTCGTTGTATATTGTAAGCTACATGGGCTGGATTCTACAATACCTAACACACTTGAAATAGCAATTTTCTTGTTGCAATGTTTTCTTTTAGCTAAAATATGATGAGAAATCATAAAATTCGGACGCGCAAACAAATATTTATATGATTTTTTACAAAAAAAAAGTCAGATTTTTCCTATTTTTGATGAATTCGTTGTATATTGTAAGCTACATGGGCTGGATTCTACAATACCTAACACACTTGAAATAGCAATTTTCTTGTTGCAATGTTTTCTTTTACCTAAAATATGATGAAAAATCATAAAATTCGGGCGCGGAAGCAAATATTTATATGATTTTTTTGCAAAAATATAGTCAGATTTTACATATTTTTGAAATGGAAATTTTTGTTAAAACGTTTATAAACAAGCTTTTGGACCTATACTGCGGATAAAATATGATGAAAAATTATAAAATTCGGGCGCGCAAACAAATATTTATATGATTTTTTACAAAAAAAAAGTCAGATCTTTACTATTTTTGATGAATACGATGTATATTGTAAGCTTCATTGGCTGGATTCTAGAATACCTACCACACTTGAAATAGCAATTTTTTTGTTGCAATATATTCTTTTACGTAAATTATGATGAAAAATCATAAATTTCAGGCGCGGAAGCAAATATTTATATGATTTTTTGTAAAAATAATGTCAGATTTTTCCTATTCTTGAAATGGAAATTTTTGTTAAAACATTCATAAACATGCTTTTGGACCTATACTGCGGATAAAATATGATAAAAAATTATAAAATTCGGGCGCGCAAACAAATATTT
>JAQOWZ010000094.1:520490-561115 GCA_035578165.1 Stenolophus ochropezus
CAATCGTATCTTCCGTCGAAGTGCCAGCGTATTCCCCAATATCCTCAGCAAAATTCGACGAAATACACTCCTCAACATCATCTAAAACATGTAATTTATATTATTTGTATGTGTACCCGCTGATGTCATTTAAAATCAAAGGAAATAAATGAAATGGAGAACTATTAAATTAAAAATTTAAATACTATTTCCAGAAAGGCGGCCTTCTATACTTAGTATTCACTGTGATTAACAGTGAATACCTGTAAAAGATTTAATAATCGACGAAAAACATGTGCAAAGGATTTGGGAAATATTTTAATCCGTAACTACAGTTATATCGGCAAAAAAGATGATATAAAAATATATTATATTTTTTTATTTTTCATTTAATTATTGCATTAATGAAGTATAACCCTATATTACTGTTTTATTAGGAGAAATTAACTATTTTTTCACGCAATTTTCTCGTGTAAACGAATGATAATCTGAAATGAACAGGTTCTCGGAAACATCTTTGGATGAGATATTTATGGAAAGTTGCTCCGTGTGCACAAGGCATCGGGCAACAAAAGAAGTAAGCATGCTATTCTAATAAAATTGAAAAATATGATATAATACTTATAATATTTACCTAGTAGGTGCTTATTTCCTGATGTTGAAGGTTTAGTAAAAATAATCGGAATTGCAACGGGCAAAAGTCTATTATGGCTTTCATTCCAAAACATAATATCTTGTGTGTGCTACATAGACGATAATTGTTATAGCACTTATCGGAAGGGACGTCCAATAAATCTTCTCTTCCACTCTTCTTCGCCCAAATAATGCATCGATTTTCGTCTTTTGGAAATCGAAAGAAACTCAAATTGCTATTTGCATTTGCACTATTCGAACAATCGGCAGCTGCACACCGAATACCTCCTCTAGTATACTTCGACATTGTAGTATATTAGTTATATTTCTATGATTGAGTAGGCGAGTTGGATTGACAGAAACAGTAGAATAAAAAGATATATGTACTGGAAGTGGATAATAAAAGAGAATTTGAGCGATAAAGGTCTATTTTATTACAAATTTGGCGACGAGGAGTAAGAAAAATAAACTGAAATGAACGGAAGTACAGATACTAAGTTGGGAAATTTCCGAATCAGTGAAAACATAACAAATCAGGCACAACAGTGGGCAAGATGGAGACGAGCAATCGACTATTATGTTGATGGAAAGAGAATTACAAGTAGTCTACAGAAATAAGCACTAATGTTGCACCTAGCAGGTTTAGAAGTACAGGATATCTACGAAACCTTAACAGTAGTAGTAGCTAAGGATGACAATATCTATAAAAAAAACATGTGATGCTCTTGATGCATATTTTATGCCCAAGAAAAATGTTTCATTTGAAAGACACGTTTTCCGTAAGATGAAGCAGGAAAATGAAACTATAGATCAGTTTATTACCCGTCTTAAAACACAGGCAAAAATTGTGAATTTGGTGCAGATGAGGAAGATCAGATCAGAGATCAAGTCGTAGAGCAATGCCAATCAAATGAATTACGAAGGAAATTTTTAGAAATCAGATTTAACACTAAAAGTTGTAGGTGAAATTGGGCGGTCTTTGAAAGCAATAGAAAGACAGGTAGCGTCTATGCAACGGCAAGACCAAAGTGAAGTAAACAAAATACGAAAGGTCTATAATAAAGAAAAGAAAACAATGGGAAGCGGTAATAAGTGTTACCGATGCAACATGAAAGGTCATTATGCCAAAGATCCATCATGTCCCGCTAGGAATAAAAAATGCAAGACATGTGAAAAAATAGGACATTTCGAAGTAGCCTGTCATACTAGAACTAGAGGTAGTAACCAATTTGAAGGTAAGAAAAATTATTATGTAGAAGAAGTAGATAATGATAATGAAAAACATTTTGCGTTCCGTATCGACATGGTAAATAAGTTAAAGCTAAATTCTGATGAAGTTGTGAAAGTAAACGTTGGAGGAGTAGCTATCCCCATGTTGATAGATTCAGGCGCAAATTGTAACGTTATAGATGTTGAAGAATGGGAAAAATGTAAACTGAGAAATATTGATTGTTAAAGGTGTATGGAACAAAGGAGACCGTTCTTGTTAAAGGGAAATTTTACGTTAATATTTTTATACCTGAAACTGGAAAGTCAATAACTAGTGTAGAATTTCTTGTAATTCATAGTAAGGGAATACCAGTACTTGGTAGGGAAACGGCAAAACAATTGGGCGTTTTAAAAGTAGGCTTGGAAGCAAATGTAAATCAAATAAATGAAGTACCATGGATACAGAAATTCAAGACTTTATTTGAATACACCAAAGGAAAGTTTCCAAAAATTAATGATTTTCAATTACAGATTCCCATTGATGAAAAAGTTAGACCTGTAGCTCAAACAAGCAGGAAAATTCCGTACAACTTGCGCGCCACTGTAGAAAAATGTCTTAACGAACTGTTGGAGGCTGATATCATTGAACCAGTAACTGGACCTATACCATGGGTTTCACCTGTAGTGGTAGTAACAAAAAAAGGTGGTGAAGTGAGATTTTGCGTAGATATGAAAACAGCAAATACAGCAGTTATTCGTGAGTGACACCCGTTACCTACTTTTGAAGAACTTCTTCAAGAAATGAGTGGTAGTATGCTATTTTCGAAGATTGACCTCAAATGGGCGTATCATCAAGTGGAGTTGTCTACAGAATCCAGAGGTATTACAACTTTTTGCACTCATAAAGGTCTGTTTAGGTACAAAAGATTACTCTTTGTAATATCATGACATTTGTATGTACATATGTCTATATTATTATCTCTCTCGCGCACCGAACAACTTATGAGATTGGTTCCTCAAACCTCATGAAGCAAGATATTGGGATGGCCAACACAGATGCAATCAGATTTTCTGATTTTCTTTTATGGTTTATGAGCCTAATGTTAAACAATGGAACAGAAAAAAAGTACAATACCTTTGAACTGCTTTCGGTAAACAAGAATGATTCAACATCGCAGTAGAAACATATATTCCACAAGCAACCAATTTGTGTCTGATTGCAACATCAATCTTTTCGCCCAAAATCACATCTGTCTTTTTTGTTTCAGGAGCATTGAATTCCATTTGTAGAAAGTACTTTAAGCACTGGCCGCCCACGAATGATGGTCCTCTTTGCATCCATCAGGACGGGAAGGATTCAGGTACAGCCAATCGAAGAAGTGAGTGAAGTGCTTCAGATGTAACACCAGCCACATGGAATGCTGCAACACAAATATTTTCTTATGAGTCTATAACAAAGCTAGATAAAACTCTACTATTCATTGGACTGCTCACCATAATTAAAATATTAAGTTTATCGAAAAAATGAAAGGTGATACAAAAAAAATCTTCTAATTTTGAAAAATGTCTCGTCTAAAAAAAGGACATTGTCATTGGAATGACGTGGCGCCTGAAGTCTATGAACCAATGAAGGAAAATTTTACTAAAAAATTTAATTATACTGTAACGTTTATTTATTTAGGTGAAGTGTAAAAATGATTAAAACACTAATATTTGTATAACTAAGTTTAATAAACGAAATATTATTTATAAAAGATAATAAAAATAACTAACATTAAGAATAACAAATATAAACACTAATTTAAGTATAATAATTATTAATAAAGACTTAAACCGTAAGATTTTAGTATATCTTGCTTAAAATTTATGATACTAGAAGTGTTAATTTTAGAACAAAATTTAGAAATCTATACTATTAAACGTTAAGTATAAGAACTAAGTATAATTTCATGACTGTGAATGAGCCTTTAGATTATAAATAATTTATACAAATTACAAAATTAACGGTTATTAATAATAATAGTAATTATAAGTTATTTTATTCGTCAAAACTTCAGATTTTTTTCCGATTGTTATTTTTATACTTCACGATATATTTCTGAATAATATGAATGAATAAGAGATTAATTTTTGTTTTATAGACAATTCTCACAGAAACATCGTGACACGCAGTGCGTAACTGGGTGTGAATAAAAAATCAACATTCGTGAGTGGTTGTGATCGTGATGTAAGAAAAATTTGTGCGTGATTATTTTTTACTATTTCGTGACGTTAGTGATCGTGAGTTAGAAGTCACTCACGTGCCCAGCTCTAGTTTGGTTCTCATTTAATTTTAGATCTAATGAAATAAAAGAAGTATTTTGCGTATTGGGTACACTCTTTTGATATATATACAGAGAGTCCCATTTAAGGTACGAATGCATTGGTATCTCGAGAACCGTAAGAGCTACGAGGTTGGTTAAATTAGACAAAAGTTGCCTAGTTAGGAGGCTATTTTAGTGGTGTTTTGTTATTAGCGAAAAAATGCATAGATCACTAGATATAGGGGAAAATGTAAATTTAGCGATTTTCTTTTTTGCTTATAACTTTGTTATATGAAACAATACGAGATTCTGGTTTGCACTTTCTTAAGGCACTTTTGTATGGTGAATTTTCAGAAGTACTTAAATTTTTTTTATATCTAACCATTTACGAGTTACTTATAGCAACTTTTATTTTTCATTTGGAGGTCATATTAACCTATGGTATTTTTAAATAGAGATTTTTTTTAGCTTTACAATGATATCAAACAGTAATAATTTATTTTTATAAATACCAGAAACATTAACAAAAATTGTTATTTATAGTAAAATTGAATTGATAGATATATTGAAGATTTGACAAGTGTGAACGTCGTGATAGTGCACCAATAAATCAATTCGTTTTCTCCGAAATTTATTGTGCCAATTTATTTAAGTGTAGCAAAAGTGCAAAGAACAAACATTAAGACAGTAGTGTAAGTGTTATCTCAATACGGGACTAACTGTAAGTGACAAACATTTGAAAATAACATTTAAGTTCAGTACTTTCAATAGGCTCATCAACTTTAATCAAATTATGGTAAATATGTGTTGTAAATAATATTTATATATTTAGCAAGTATGATTAACAATAAAAAAATTATTAAAAATTTATTCAGTTCAGAGATATTAAGGTTTAAAAAATTCATCGCGTCATCAGTACTAGTTTTAAAATGAAGATTCTGATTGGCTAAAAATGAAAGCCCGCCGCTCGCCATTGACTCAGGCAGGCAACATAATGGATACAAATTTATATGAAAACTTTCTAGTGTTGGTGTTCTGTAATAAAAACGAAAATTAATTTCTATAAAGATTTATTTTATGCTATGAGTATAGGGAGTGCGCCGCGAAAGAGTTGGCCCCTGGCGGAAAAATGAGGAAGTTGCTAGTGGTGATCAGTACATTGAAATGCCATATAACTAGTTGTAACTTATAGTTTGTTTTACGTTTTTGGATTATTTAAACCATATTTTTTTTTACATTTAACACAATATGGAAAGCCGGAGGTATTGTTCAGTACCTCAATGTGAAAGTTATGCCACAAAAGATATCAGTTTGAATTATTTTTCCCACAAAAATAACTTGCAAAAAGTGGCAGATTGCTTTGAGAATAGGCAAAATGGTTGGCAAATATATAACTGTTTGTTGTAAACATTTTAAATACAACTTTAAGAATGAAGATTATCCAATAATATAGAAATTGTTTATGGCAAATAACATGCATTGTAATAATGACGCACATGTACAATACTAAATTCTAAATATACGAAACCCATATATAAGGACACATTAATGCTGTCCAGCTGTAAAGGAATAAATAAATAAAAATAAAACGAATTCTTCCTATGGTTTTCTCTGTTTAATATTATGTTCAATTATTACACTCCAGCAAAAGTTAAAAATTCGTTCTGCGATTCTGATGACTTATTTTAAAACTTTGTTGCTTTTTTTTAATGTAGCAAAAATCTTGAATTCTTTTTGTCTGCGGAGGTTTGCAATACATAGGATAATATATTAAATTTGTCTAACAAACTACAACGAACTACATGGCCAGCTAAAAATACGGCTTCTCCTCGTAAGGTTCTGATTCTTTTACCGATATATTAAAATATGTTACTAATATTTATAGCCATAGTTATTAAAAAGGAAATATATTAATAATACTGTCATATAAAAGAAATAAACACAGGAAAATTCGGATAAATAAATTAATATCGACAGAAAACATTGCAATGGCTATACAAAACAATGGCATCTATCACCACTAACGACCATTTTTAAATGTCTTTCGGTGAGACACCTAGCGGTCGGCGCACTCCCTATATAAATATTTTATGTAAATATTGTAATATTGCTTTAATATTGTAAGTTTTAAAGTTTGTCGTAGTTCAAACACATGACTCAAGCTCACTAGCGCCACAGAAATGTCAAAGTGAAAAAAGTTGTCAAAATGTACAACAATATTTATCTACTTTCCATAAAAATATATTTGTTAATCTATTTAGAGAAAATTATTGAACAAAGATAACATTTAATACATGTTTAATTTTTTATCAAATATAAAATGAAGGAAATGCAAATCACATGAAAACCTACTGCTTGAGTACCACTATTTGGGTACCGATGACGTCACATTGCAGCGCTGTACATTAAATAATTATTTTCTCCCTTAATACTAAGAATTTTCAAACCGGATTTGCACTTATCAACATATTTCTTTATGCAGATTTAAAATAATTTTAAAAATGGTTGATGAGCCTATCTTGCGAGAATAAGTGAACAGCTGAGTGAAAGGTGTAAGCGCGCGCAGTCAAGGTGACGAACTGTGTATCCGTAACGCCAGTGACATAGACAACCATAAATACATAGTAGTATCGCGGGTGGATTAACTACCAGGCGATAAATGTTTAAAAATTGTAGATCGAGATCCAATAGTGCAGTCGATATATCTGAATTCAATAAAAGGAAAAGGGAAGAACCAAATATAGAACAAAACAAAACTTACGCAAATAAAGAATACGACGAAATATTGCAAACAAGTAAGAAAACGTATAGATCACCAGATAAACAACAGAAGGACACAAACATGGACGAACTAAAACAACTAATATTAACAATGAGTAAAGAACTGAAAGAGGAAATGAGAACGAATCATAAAGAATTAAAAGGAGACATCCAAAAAAACAATGAAATGATTGAAAAAATTAAAGAAGAAATAAAGACAAAGGAAGAAGCTTGGAAAAAAGAAAAAGGAGAATTCTATAGTAAAATAAAGAAATTGGAAACTACACTGGAAAACCAAGATAAAAAGATGCGGAGGAAGAAAAAGACAAAGGAAATAATGTTAAAATATATAAAGATAAAATTATATCAAATCAGAAAGAGTACACATGGAATGAAGAAATGCAGTGTATAAAAGAAGCACAGATTCCAAAAAACTATTAAAAGATAAGACCAAATTGGAAACTGAATATAAGACCATGCAAATCATAAGGATAACGAAAATAGGAACATGGAACATTAGAGCTTTAAACGGGAAATAAAGTGAACTAGCCGAAGAATTTGAAAAATCTAATTTGGAACTATTAGGTATAACAAAGACAAAAAAGAAAGAAAAGGGTATGCAATATCTAAAAGGAAATAATTTATTAATATATAGTGGCGTGCCAATTAATACACGAGCAAGGGCTGGGGTAGGTTATGTTATTAGAAAAAATAAAATTAAAGATTTAATAAAATGGAAAGGATACTCTGAAAGAATATTAACATTAAGTATGAAAGAAAAAGGAAAACAAACAAACTACATAATAACATATGGACCAGACTAAAATGAAAGAAGTGAAATAAAAGATAAATTCTGGAACGAACTACAAAATATCATAGACCAATTCGAAGAGCCACTAAACCTACTAGGAGACTTTAATGCCAGAGTAGACAACAAGAACATAGGCATAGAAAATATTATGGGCAAAAACGGTGAAGAACAGCAAAACAATAATGGAAAAAGATTGATAGACTTCTGTATAATAAACAATTTGACAATTCTGAACACATTATACAAACACAAGGACATACATAAATACACCAGAGTTGAACATAGTAGAAACGAAAGATCAATAATAGATTACATATTAACAAAGGACACACAAAAGAGAGAAGTAAATGATACACGGGTATACAGAGGCTTCGAAATCGGTAGCGATCACTACCTTGTCGCCGCAACAATTAAAAATGAAAAGGAAAATAATGAAATGAAAACAACTATGAAACCAACAGATAAATGCAACAGATAGACAAGCATTAATATACATAAACTAAAAGATCCTTCAATAAAAAAACTATACCAAAAAGCGATAGAGAAGAAAGTTATTGCAACAAGCAGAAAGAACTTCAACAAAATCGACGACATATGGATGAAATTCAAAGAAATTATAAATGAAGCAGCCATCGAAGCATGCGGCATATCCAAAACGACTAGTAACAGAAAACAAACCAATTGGTGGACAGACAACATAAAAACTGAAATAAAAATAAAAAAAACAAATATGGAAAAACTATCTACAGAATAAAACAACGCAAGAGTACAACAAATATAAAGAACAAAGGAAAAAAGTCAAAAATATAATAAAACAAGCAAAGGCAAACTCCTGGGAAAAATTCGACGACAAAATGGATTAAAACAGGCAAGAAAATCAAAAACTATTTTACAATGTGATTAAAAAAAACAAAAAAATAAGACAGTAAAACTGCAACAAATAAATGATAAAGACGGTGAAATCCTCACAAAAGAAGAAGAAATTGTTAATCGTTGGAAAGAATATTTCGAAAACTTATTAGAAAATGCCCAAAAGCCAGTAATAAACCATAATCCAAATAGAAGTAACCTACAACGATAAAAAAATAACAACGATGAAGAACGACAAAAAAATAACAACGATGAAGAAGACGAATCAGAGAAAGAAATAAGCATAGAAGAAGTAAAATATGCTCTAAACAAAATTAGACTGGGAAAGGCAGCAGGTTTAGATAATATAAGAAACGAACTAAAAATACTAAAATACTTGGAAGAGAATGGAATGAAAACACTAACTAGAATACTAAACATGGCATGGGAAAAAGGAGTAATTCCTACCGATTGGCAAACGGCGGTAATATTACCCATACATAAAAAAGGAGATAGCAGAGAATGTTCTAACTATAGAGGGATATCCTTACTATGCGCTGGAGAAAAAATATATGAAAATATACTTGAGAAGAGAATCCGAGATAAATTAGAACACACTCTCGAATCATCACAAAGCGGCTTCCGGAAAGGCCATTGCACTATCGACCATATATTCACCTTACGGAACTTGATAGACGAGACATTGGAACATCAAAAAGAAACATACATTTGCTTCGTGGACCTAGAAAAAGCCTTTGATAAAGTATCAAGAGAATATGTATGGCAAGTATTAAGAGAAAAACAAGTAGGATAAAAAATGATAAATGCCGTAAAAAGTATATATAGAAACACCAAAAATTGTATCAGAACAGGCAATATGACTTCGAATGAATTCAAAACCAGAAGTGGCTTAAGACAAGGTGGAGGACTAAGTCCATTATTGTTCATAATCGTCATGGATACAATAATGAAAAACATCCAAAAACAAATTAAGAAAACGTTTATAGGATACAACAAACTACAACCAACCATGATCTCGGAATGCATTTTCGCAGACGACTTGGCAATAATTGCAAACAACGAACAGGATTTACAAACAAACTTAAATATATGGATAACCGAACTCTCCAAAGCCGGACTAAACATTAATGTAACAAAACAAAAATAATGAAAATAGGAGGAGGAAATAAAATAAACAGAATAAAAATTATGAATACGAAATTAGAACAAGTAGACTATATGAAATATCTAGGGCACACGATAGCAAGCAATGGAGAAATAGAAATTGAACTCAATACCAGAAAACTATCGGCGACAAAAACGTACCACGCAGTAAATAAAATAATATTGAGTAATAAAAAAATATCACAAAAAACAAAATTAATTATGTATAAAACGATATTTCTTCCAAATTTACTATATGGATGCGAAACATGGATTCTCAACAGAAGACAAAAAAGTAAAATACAGTCGCTAGAAATGAAATACCTCAGAAGAGTTTACGGAGTAACAAAATTGGATAGAAAAAGAAACGAAGACATAAGGAAAGAACTTCAAATTACAGAATTAAACAAAATCATTGAAAATCGACAACTGCAATGGATAGGACACTTAATAAGGATGAACGATAATAACCAGACCAAAAATCTGTGGAAAACTAAAGTAACAGGAAAAAGAAAAGTAGGCAGAACAAAAAAAAAGTGGGACAAAAACATTGAGGAAATATTAGCCAAAAGAAACATCAAAATAACGGAATTAAATGACATAGCAAGAAACAAGAAAGACTGGAACCAACACATAAAGAACAGTATCACATGACCAACAAACCACTTAAACACCCGCAAGGGTAAAAGAAGCAAGATTATAATAATAATAACAATTTTTGTTAATTTTTCTGTTAATTATAAAAATAAATTATTACTGTTTCATATCATTGTAAAAAATAAATTTTTATTCGACTAACCAACGACAAAAATAAAATAGAAACAATAGTGTCACCACGGTAACGGATATTATCAAATATTTAAAAAAATTTATTATGTTATTCATGTCTTTCTTGTTATTTATTAAGCTGATTTTGGTTCCGACAATTTATGCTTCATAGTGTGTTGGTAGTTTCTTCAGTTTAATCTAAAACCCTTATGGAATATTTCAGTCACTATTATATTTGAATATAATACTGTCAGTTTTGATATTTATGTACTTCGGAAATGACAAGATTTCACCTTACAAGATGATGTCATCAACCCCCATTCTCACAACAATTCGAATCACAATTGATGACGTGAGTATCGACAGCGGGAAATCCTTTTTAATACATTTGTTTATTCAATTTTTCCTTAATAGTTTTTACAAATGAAGGCAGATGCTTGAAATGTCACAAATCGCGCAAGTTTATCTAGTCGCTGACTGTAAGTTTTTTTATGTGTTACCATGGATTGTGTTTACATTTTACAGGAAGTTTTCCCACTGTATGAGTGATGAAAAAAAAAATTAAGATACAAGTATGAACTGCTTAGTTTTTGTTAGTAATTTTTAAATACCTGTAATGTATGTATAATTGGTTCATATTCTTTTATTTTGGTTGACATATATTTGACATTTTAAAGCGCTAGTATAAAAATTTTAAGCTACTAGACGACTATTAGCTATTTATGTAATAAATAAACAAAGGTGGTTATTTAAAGCATGACGAGCGAAAATAATGGAATCAATAACCTGACGGAAATTAGAGAAATAGAGTCTCTTATTAAACGGAAGTAGAAAAAATAATTAAACAGTTGTTTTTGAAACTACTTTGATGGTTTGCATCCAAATAAATAAAAATGAGGATAGTTTACATGAACAAAATGTTTGTACCATTGGTAGGATAGCAATATTTTTTAGTTTATTTCGCAAGTAATCCGATGAATATCTGATGTGAATAATTAATTCCAATTATTTTGTTTTTATGAAAATAATCGAAACAGTGGCACTAAAACTATGTACTTTAAATAAACTACTCTTAATTTTACAAATTTTAAAATTCTTTTTGATTCTTTATAAGTACATCATTTTGTTATCTGCCATTCTTTTTATCCTGAAATTGGGAACCACCTGTATTGTATTTTGCATCCAGAGCTCAACCCGGACCTCAACAAATGTTGCGCCTGAACCAATTTTTAATGTTGAATCTGAACCCAAACCCGAACCTAAATTTTCTGTATGAACCAGAACTGAACCCGAATCTTGAATACTTGATTGAAAGTGAAATGGAAATAATACTCACGGCATGTAGCTAGCAGAATGTCGCAGACAAGTGGAACAAGTTTCATCCATATCCTCCGCTGTAGGTTTGTAAACGGCGGCAAAAGCGTACGGTTACGGCATGTAGCTAGCAGAATGTCGCAGACAAGTGGAACAAGTTTCATCCATATCCTCCGCTGTAGGTTTGTAAACGGCGGCAAAAGCGTACGGTTCTTCTTTAATCAGCACATCTCCTTTCGCTATGCCTGTCTGAGCAACCACGTGTCCTCCATTGGTTTTGTTATACCTTTAAAATGTAATTTAAGTACATATTTTATATAATATATTTCATTTTCAGCAAATCTTAATAATTTGTATCTTTTATACGAACCACTAAATCTTACTCTACAACATAATATGTAGATTCGCTAATAAAAAATTTAGCTGGTCTTTCAATGTTAACAGATTCTAATTTCCAACACGCAATTAAAATAAAACGTTACCTTTGAGCGAATATTTATAAAGGCGGCAAAAAAGGTTGTTAGCAATATATTTACTATAGTTAAAAAATCAGATGTGGAGGCTACATGACTTTCTTATTCGCCTATTAAATTATATATAGTTTTTGCTGCATTTTACTTAAACTTATTTCAATTTAAAGTAAGATCATTTTACGGCTAATCCTTTTTGATTAATACGAAAAAATCCAAAAACCCTTCCAGCATAGGGCCTTCTGGCATTGTTGATTGTAATAAAAAAGATGGGAGCGACGTACAACTAGATGTTATAACAGGTCTACAGAGTATCTCAAACTGAATGGGTCACCATTGGGATCTCGGAAACTATAAGAGCTACGAGGTCGGTTAAATAGGCATTGTTGTGCAGTTTTTAGAGCTAATTTAAATTCCGTTGAAAAATATTTAAAATTCCGAACAGTCTGAAAGTTATTCAGAAAAAACTGAAAATCGTGATTTTTAAAAATGTTAAATAACTCAGTTATTATAAAAGATACAAAAAAATGTTTATTATAAAAGTTACATGATTTGATGCGAGAAACTCAAAAATGATATCTGAACAAAATTCAAGATGGCGGTTTCCAAGATAATAATAGTAACTTTCTTATTTTAAATGGGGGCCATATTGGATTTTTACATGGTTTAATAGATTATTTTTTTCTCTTTTCAACAATGTATTGCAATGCATGTTTGAATTAAAATTTATTAAAGATATTCAATATTTTAATTTTAAATCAAATCAAGGAGGCTCAAAAACAAATGCAGGTGAATAACCAGGCAACAATATATATTTTACATACAATATAACACATATTTGTTTTTATAATAATAATAATAAATAAATTGAAAACATGTCACATTGCATGTCATAGATTTGATATAAAAAATCTGGAGTGGCCAGCAAATACCCTCTCGCCTGTGCTCTTTACATTTTCAGGATAATCAGGATCACTTCTTTGTTTCTTTTTATATTTCTTATCTGCTACATTTTTTTGCTTCGCAGATTTTCTCTTGGTTTTCATTTTTGCAATATTTCCGTGCGTTGACTGTTGACACGATAAAATGAATTATTAAAATAATTAGTATTTACAATATTAGTACAATTCCTTTTAGTTTATTAGATAATTATTTTTATAATATTTTCACTGTCAATTTTAATAATTGTCACTGTCAAATGAAAGATACTTATTTCAATGGGCAAACAGATTAACTGCAATTGTAACAATTTAATCGAATCATTAATTACTCGTAGAAACAAATTTGATATGAAGATGTCTTAGAAAAACACCTCAGATCTTCTTGAAATCACCACTTCCGGCTGCACGATTAACACCAAAATCTAATCAGATCTAATCTAGAGAGTCAGAATGTTAAATCCAAAATTTCATCCTTTTTTTATTCGCTAATATTTGAGTAATCGTTGTAACATCCATCCATTCACATACACGGACAGACATCACCATAAAAATATTAAAATCATTTTCTAGAGACTTCAAAACGTGATTATCCATTGAAAACTCACTATCTGATTTTTAGCATGATTCCAATACCTGTCTTACGGAGTGGCGAGGAACAAAAAATGTTAAACCAATAAGAATTAAAAATATTTCCCCAATAACGTACTTATATTAAAAATAAGATACACTTTCATTTTAAAATTTTTCAAAATAGAAAAAAGCAAGGAGACTGAGACAACCTAGTTCAAGAATTAAGATTAGATGAGGATATGTTTTTCAATTATACAAGGATTAATAAATTTACCTGTTAATTTAAACATGGAACCGATCTTTTCCCAATAGGCATCCTTCAATTTAACATTTTTAAAGTCTTTATCAGCTTTGTCGTAAAGTAACTTTGTACTTTGGATTAATGATATAAATTTTTCTTCAGCCATATTTAGTAAAATTTCAATAAATGTAGCGAAAATATACGAACACAGAAAATCAAGATATCACAAGTTGAACTTTGTTGACAGATTGAAATAACATCTGGTAACGTCGATTTTGACGACATCTGTGAAAATATTTTTTAAAACACTAAATTTGACATAATGCACACTGCATTACCAACATAACTCATAATTCGATAGCGCTAAATAGATGTATTGTGAATGACATTTTTCAAGGCATAAACTTAACCACTAACTACTAACCATAACCATTATCAACTAACTACTAATTTCCGATTGTGAACGAGGCTTTATAGTTCACTAAATTAATTTTGACACTGAACTGCACTTATTTTTTCATTTTTCACAGGCGGATCAAAAACACGTCTTTACTTTATCGGCTCTCTACTTTAACTCTTGTATCTTTTATACGAACCACTAAATCTTACTCTACAATATAATATGTAGATTCGCTAATAAAAATTTTTGCTGATCTTTCAATGTTAATAATATGTCTTATTTTGCAAATTGCCGGAATTGCCCCTTCTAAAGGATACGATACTGTGTTGTTTTGATTATGTACCGAGTATCCCGTGCAAATAGCAAATCAGTTATCAACCCTACTTCACTGACGTCAACTCAGAAACTACTTATTCGATTATATCGGGTTTGTTCGATTGTTGTTCGTGTTACTTTCTTATTGTAAAGTACTTAATTCTATTGAACAAATGGTTTTATATAATAAGGCAAACCAATGTGCGTTGGTAGCACTGCTATTGGGGACAAGATGTGAGATTGTCAAGTCAATATACCTCTTTAACTTAATAGGTATCTGGTCGAGCCACAGCCTACTCGAATGTACAAGCGCGTAATCTGTTCTTGGTTGCTCTACCGACATACACCTCTAGTGATTATTTGTACCCCGGCGTATTTATTTACACAAATACAAATCATTTTATTTATTTAATTTTAGTCATGCAGTGAACACAAAAAAATACAATTATTTTTTAAATGTATCTAATTTAATTTTTGAACATAATTTGTATTGTTACCTCCCGCCTATTAATATATAGAGGTATTGTTTTTGGTCAGATTTCTCGAGTGTGGGTTTTCAACAAATGACCACGAATTAGGGTCCCTAGAATACGATTTTACAATTTTTAGCGTGATGTCTGTATTTTTTTGTGTGTGTGTGTGTGTGTGTGTGTGTGTGTGTGTGTGTGTGTGTGTGTGTGTGTGTGTGTGTGTGTGTGTGTGTGTGTGTGTGTGTGTGTGTGTGTGTGTGTGTGTGTGTGTGTGTGTGTGTGTGTGTGTGTGTGTGTGTGTGTGTGTGTGTGTGTGTGTGTGTGTGTGTGTGTGTGTGTGTGTGTGTGTGTGTGTGTGTGTGTGTGTGTGTGTGTGTGTGTGTGTGTGTGTGTGTGTGTGTGTGTGTGTGTGTGTGTGTGTGTGTGTGTGTGTGTGTGTGTGTGTGTGTGTGTGTGTGTGTGTGTGTGTGTGTGTGTGTGTGTGTGTGTGTGTGTGTGTGTGTGTGTGTGTGTGTGTGTGTGTGTGTGTGTGTGTGTGTGTGTGTGTGTGTGTGTGTGTGTGTGTGTGTGTGTGTGTGTGTGTGTGTGTGTGTGTGTGTGTGTGTGTGTGTGTGTGTGTGTGTGTGTGTGTGTGTGTGTGTGTGTGTGTGTGTGTGTGTGTGTGTGTGTGTGTGTGTGTGTGTGTGTGTGTGTGTGTGTGTGTGTGTGTGTGTGTGTGTGTGTGTGTGTGTGTGTGTGTGTGTGTGTGTGTGTGTGTGTGTGTGTGTGTGTGTGTGTGTGTGTGTGTGTGTGTGTGTGTGTGTGTGTGTGTGTGTGTGTGTGTGTGTGTGTGTGTGTGTGTGTGTGTGTGTGTGTGTGTGTGTGTGTGTGTGTGTGTGTGTGTGTGTGTGTGTGTGTGTGTGTGTGTGTGTGTGTGTGTGTGTGTGTGTGTGTGTGTGTGTGTGTGTGTGTGTGTGTGTGTGTGTGTGTGTGTGTGTGTGTGTGTGTGTGTGTGTGTGTGTGTGTGTGTGTGTGTGTGTGTGTGTGTGTGTGTGTGTGTGTGTGTGTGTGTGTGTGTGTGTGTGTGTGTGTGTGTGTGTGTGTGTGTGTGTGTGTGTGTGTGTGTGTGTGTGTGTGTGTGTGTGTGTGTGTGTGTGTGTGTGTGTGTGTGTGTGTGTGTGTGTGTGTGTGTGTGTGTGTGTGTGTGTGTGTGTGTGTGTGTGTGTGTGTGTGTGTGTGTGTGTGTGTGTGTGTGTGTGTGTGTGTGTGTGTGTGTGTGTGTGTGTGTGTGTGTGTGTGTGTGTGTGTGTGTGTGTGTGTGTGTGTGTGTGTGTGTGTGTGTGTGTGTGTGTGTGTGTGTGTGTGTGTGTGTGTGTGTGTGTGTGTGTGTGTGTGTGTGTGTGTGTGTGTGTGTGTGTGTGTGTGTGTGTGTGTGTGTGTGTGTGTGTGTGTGTGTGTGTGTGTGTGTGTGTGTGTGTGTGTGTGTGTGTGTGTGTGTGTGTGTGTGTGTGTGTGTGTGTGTGTGTGTGTGTGTGTGTGTGTGTGTGTGTGTGTGTGTGTGTGTGTGTGTGTGTGTGTGTGTGTGTGTGTGTGTGTGTGTGTGTGTGTGTGTGTGTGTGTGTGTGTGTGTGTGTGTGTGTGTGTGTGTGTGTGTGTGTGTGTGTGTGTGTGTGTGTGTGTGTGTGTGTGTGTGTGTGTGTGTGTGTGTGTGTGTGTGTGTGTGTGTGTGTGT
This sequence comes from Stenolophus ochropezus, assembly GCA_035578165.1. Lineage (NCBI taxonomy): Eukaryota > Metazoa > Arthropoda > Insecta > Coleoptera > Carabidae > Stenolophus > Stenolophus ochropezus. The sequence continues at coordinate 537,399 of JAQOWZ010000094.1, forward strand.
GTGTGTGTGTGTGTGTGTGTGTGTGTGTGTGTGTGTGTGTGTGTGTGTGTGTGTGTGTGTGTGTGTGTGTGTGTGTGTGTGTGTGTGTGTGTGTGTGTGTGTGTGTGTGTGTGTGTGTGTGTGTGTGTGTGTGTGTGTGTGTGTGTGTGTGTGTGTGTGTGTGTGTGTGTGTGTGTGTGTGTGTGTGTGTGTGTGTGTGTGTGTGTGTGTGTGTGTGTGTGTGTGTGTGTGTGTGTGTGTGTGTGTGTGTGTGTGTGTGTGTGTGTGTGTGTGTGTGTGTGTGTGTGTGTGTGTGTGTGTGTGTGTGTGTGTGTGTGTGTGTGTGTGTGTGTGTGTGTGTGTGTGTGTGTGTGTGTGTGTGTGTGTGTGTGTGTGTGTGTGTGTGTGTGTGTGTGTGTGTGTGTGTGTGTGTGTGTGTGTGTGTGTGTGTGTGTGTGTGTGTGTGTGTGTGTGTGTGTGTGTGTGTGTGTGTGTGTGTGTGTGTGTGTGTGTGTGTGTGTGTGTGTGTGTGTGTGTGTGTGTGTGTGTGTGTGTGTGTGTGTGTGTGTGTGTGTGTGTGTGTGTGTGTGTGTGTGTGTGTGTGTGTGTGTGTGTGTGTGTGTGTGTGTGTGTGTGTGTGTGTGTGTGTGTGTGTGTGTGTGTGTGTGTGTGTGTGTGTGTGTGTGTGTGTGTGTGTGTGTGTGTGTGTGTGTGTGTGTGTGTGTGTGTGTGTGTGTGTGTGTGTGTGTGTGTGTGTGTGTGTGTGTGTGTGTGTGTGTGTGTGTGTGTGTGTGTGTGTGTGTGTGTGTGTGTGTGTGTGTGTGTGTGTGTGTGTGTGTGTGTGTGTGTGTGTGTGTGTGTGTGTGTGTGTGTGTGTGTGTGTGTGTGTGTGTGTGTGTGTGTGTGTGTGTGTGTGTGTGTGTGTGTGTGTGTGTGTGTGTGTGTGTGTGTGTGTGTGTGTGTGTGTGTGTGTGTGTGTGTGTGTGTGTGTGTGTGTGTGTGTGTGTGTGTGTGTGTGTGTGTGTGTGTGTGTGTGTGTGTGTGTGTGTGTGTGTGTGTGTGTGTGTGTGTGTGTGTGTGTGTGTGTGTGTGTGTGTGTGTGTGTGTGTGTGTGTGTGTGTGTGTGTGTGTGTGTGTGTGTGTGTGTGTGTGTGTGTGTGTGTGTGTGTGTGTGTGTGTGTGTGTGTGTGTGTGTGTGTGTGTGTGTGTGTGTGTGTGTGTGTGTGTGTGTGTGTGTGTGTGTGTGTGTGTGTGTGTGTGTGTGTGTGTGTGTGTGTGTGTGTTTAAAGTAAGTGATATTATCTATTGTTAATTATTAAGAGCCCCATCTATGATCAAATTTGCATATTAAACTTGGCGTAAAGCTGGGCTCGCTTTGATCTCGAGTTCGACGCGAGCGATCTAGTCTCGTCTCTGTCTGGAATCTTGTCGAGAGGTACGACTTTTTTATACATATAAGCAAATATTGAAAAATTGTGTTAAATATAAAACAAAATATACAATAATAATTTACTTTTTTTATTTTTTTTTTAAATACAGCTTTGGACGTTAATATCAAGGGTAGTGAAGCATTGTTGAAATATTATTATTTTGCAGAATAATATGAAAATTTATTATTTTATTTAAATATTATTTTGTTCGTGAGGTAAAAGAGATTAAATTTTGTTGCGATGTCTTGCCGTGTCTGTTTGAAATTTTCATTTAAAAATTGATATTTCGCTTACCATGACATATTTCTCAGTCGCGTTTTCACTACTTCTGTTTATTTCAGGACCCCATTTCGAAAATATTAATAAACAAGAAAAATATATTATTTCGAAAGGATAACTGAATTAGATTCTATTCCTCAGTTTTGTCAAGCGTGGTAAACTCCGTAACAGACTTCTTTCTTTGAGACGCAGTAATAGACTTGTCCACGATTTTCTCATTTTGTTTCTTATAAAAGGTAAAAGCAACTGAAAATTTGAAATAAATTTCTCCAAATAAGTGATATACACAATCAGTGGCAATCGGGGTTAAGGAAAAATGCTAATCAAATTACAAAATTAGGATATTTATAATGGGAGTATTATAAGCCATTATTAAATAATAAATCAAAAAAACGTTTCAAATACTTTTTGTATAACAGTACATTTGCTATTTCACATATGTATTAATTCCAAACACAACTTTCCACATCTAGTAATAATTTGGAAGTTTCGCTGTCAGATCATAATATCACAAGAAAACAAACAAGCAAAGAGAATTGTATTGTATGTGGGTTCTATTTTTGTAAAATATATCCAGGGAAACTTCAAGAACAATTTATTTACAATTGATGGTTTGACCACAGCCTTCTCTAATGTACAAGCCTTGCTGTTGAAATTTGATAACCCTATTGAGAGTCCTACTGTTGAAGAACTATGCGAGTTGTACGTGCCCTGAACCTAAAGAAGATAATATTTTGTTCAATTTTACGATTCCCAACGTTGTTATAGAAAGTAATTTTCAAATAAATATCAAAATAATCTTTCAAAAACATAAAGGTGTCCGTTTTTAGATTCTAACCATTGGATTCACCAGAACCGTAAGAGATACAAAGTCGGTTAAATTGGGGCAAAATTGCCGCAATTGTTGACCATTTTAATTATGTATTTGTTTTCACGAAAAAATGCATAGGTCACTAGATATGAGCAAAAAACTTATTTTTTCAAATTTTAGTTTCTAGTTTGCACATTCTAAAGATATTTTTTACGAGGAATTGATAGAATTCCTCAAAATTTTTGTAACTCGAACACTTCAAGAAATTCATGCCAACTTTCATTTTCTTATGGGGCTGAAAAATTGTCTTTAGTACTAATAAATAGAGATTTTCTTTCTCTTTCTAATAATATAAAACACATGCATTTTAAAATGAAAATAAACCAAGAAATTAGAAAATTATTTATTTTATTCACTTCGCTTAAATATGCTTCGGCAACAAAATCGAAACTTTTTTGCTTCAAACAAAATTTTGATTAATCAATTAAATTAGTTGGGACTTTAATATGTTGCTCACCGAAATAAGCAGATTACTTTAGAAACATTTCTTCAGTTTTATTCAGAAAGTCTATAACCGCACCCTACGTATTTGCTTCTATTTTGTAGAAATCTAAGCGAGTATTGAACTGAAATGTTAAAAATTTGTTTGAAAAATAGATTTTTAATTTTGTTTCCAAAGCTCACTTGACCAACATAAATAAAGTCAATAATTTTCTAATTTCTTGGTTTATTTTCATTTAAATATACATGCGTTTTATATCACTGTAAAAATAAAAAATCTCTATTTAACAGTAAAATTGAAAGTGAATGAATTTCTCTACAGTGTTCGAGTTACAATTTTTTTTAGGACCCTTGTCAATTCCTCATAAAAAAAGGTCTTGTGGAATGTGCAAACTTGAAACTTGCATAAATTTTAACAAGAATAAGTCAAAAAGTAAATTGATCAAAATCTGTTTTTTTTGTTTACTTCTAGCAACCGATGCTTTTTTTCGGGAAAATAAAAATGTCAGTGAAATGGCCAACTAATTATTATTATTATTATTATTTTATTTTATTCCTGTTGAAAATGTAATACATTTTATAGGATACGTCAGGTACAATAAATATTACATGATAATTACAAAAATTTACTACAAGTACATTGATTACAATTCGTTAAAAAATTCGTCTAAATCATAGTAGCTGTTTTCTAATAAAAATTGTTTTAATTTCTTCTTGAATATTTTTGTATTTGGGCACTCTTTTATGATTGATGGAAGTTTGTTAAAGATTTTTACCCCAAGTGTACCAGAAGAAAATTTACCAACTTTTAGATTATTGTAAGGTAATCTTAATTCATGTTATTTTCTTGTATTGAAATGATGAAAGTTTTTGTTACGAGGTAATTTATTTTTATTTTCATCAATAAATATACATATTTCCAGAATAAATAGACAGGTGAACGTTAATATTTTTGTAACTTGAATAACTCTCTACAGGATTCTCGCCTTCCTGCTCCCATAATGCACCTTAAAATTCTCTTCTGGCATACGAAAACGTTAGATGAAAAAGTTGAGGCACCCCAAAAACAAATACCGTATCTGATTAACGATTCAGCTTTCGCGTGATAAAATATTAGTAACTGATTTAGGGTTAAATATTGTTTCAAATGCCTAATTTGAAAACATACTGTATTTAGTTTAGATATAATATGTTCACAATGAGGTTTCCACTTGAGAAACTCATCCATTATAAGCCCAATAATTTTAGTTGACGTTACTTGTGTTATTTGATTGTTTCCTATACGAACATCAATATTCAGATTATTTGGATTTTGATGGTTATGGAAACGTAAGTAATTACTTTTGGATTCATTTAATGACAAAGAGTTATCATTACACCAAATAGACAGTTTCTTTAAGTTTTCGTTGCATTTGGTTTGTAGTGTAAGAATGGTATTTATTTCATCATTAAACATCAGACTAAGATCATTTACGTATAAAATAAAGACTATGGGATCTAGTATACTTCCTTGGGATGCTCCGGAATTGACAGTTAAACACTTTGAGTTTATTGTTTTACAGCCAGAATTAGAGTGATGGTTAATAGTAACGTATTGTTGTCTGTCTTTCAGGAAACTCTCTAGCTACTTCAGAGATACGCCTCTAATCCCTTCATGTTCTAATTTAGTTATTAGACGGTTGTGGTCAATACAATCGAACGCCTTACTGAGATCACAGAAGATTGCATCTGGGCATTCGCCATTTTAGAGAAATATTATTATTTTTTCAGACGACCACATATGAAAGTAGCCATATTTACACTGTAATTAACACCAGACAATGTAACATAGCACACAGCGTGTGTTATAATAACACACTTGTGTGTTATATAACCGGATATGACGATTAGTGATCAATAGATGGAACTTTGATAATGAAATGTAACAAAATTAATGAAAATTTGCTTAAAACTACGATTTTAAAATTGGTAGTGAATTAATAACAAAAATAAGGAGTCATAAGGTACTGATTTTATTAATTGTTCAAATAATACGTACTAGACTTCCAAATCAGTTTCCGGTTAACTAGTGGTACTTAACCTCAAACCCAAACGTCAATGCTGTCGTGAGTTGTGTTTGACATTGACACTTTTGTTTAAACCCTTTTTACCTCCCGCCTATCAATATATAGATAAGGGAGGTATTGTTTTTGGTCAGATTTCTCGAGTATGAGTTTTCAACATATGAGCACGAATTAGGATCCCTACAATACGATTTTACTATTTTTACCGTGATGTCTGTATGTGTGTGTGTCTGTCTGTGTGTGTGTCTGTGTGTGTGTGTGTGTGTGTAAGTATAATTTAATTTAAAAAAAAATAGGGCCAAAGTAGTCTCGAACCAGGTCTTGTAGATTATTTATGTTATGAATCAGCCCTCGTATCCACTCGGCTATGGAGCATTTTGTTTTTGACGTTTCTTGTTCGGAAATATGCAGGATAACCTTCAAAATACAATTTATTTTATCAAATATTTCTGTTAGAAAAGGCCATATTACACAACACTTGGTTTTATTAGATGCAAAATTAAGTAATCTAACTAACGATACCATATACACCCGATTTTATTTAGCGGAACAGATGGAAACAGCAAAAAACTGTTTTCCCATGTTATTTCCCTATGTCAAGGTTTTCAGTATTCACCCTGTATATATATATATATATATATATATATATATATATATATATATATATATATATATATATATATTACTACAGTGGCGGGAGGTATAGTGTTGGACACACCAGATTTTTTTATTATAATATTTTGTGGTCGTCTGAAAAGTAGTGTACATAACTCGCTTGAAAGTGCATAGCAACGCTCGTGTATTAAATCACTCGGCGCTACACGCCTCGTTCTTCAATCTCTACACACGCTTGCTATTTACCACTTTCCACGCTTGTTATGTAAATAACTATTTCATAAATAAGATGAATTGCTTTTATTGTCGAAGATTTTGTTCTAAAACCAAACTGATTTTTGTTAATAGTTTCTACATTGTTTAAAAACTTTGCCAATCTAAGTAGCACTATTCAAAAACTTTTGAAAAAATGGATGATAATGCGGTAATTTTGCCACTCAACTCTCAAAACGGACACCCTTCACAATAACAAACTTTTAACAGAATTATATTTACTTACGAATTGAAGCAAAAGTTGTAAAGTAATCTTTATTCTTCGTAAAATGCATTCTTTGAGAAACAATGGCTTTATTAAAATAGTTAAAGAGTAATAATGAAGAATGTAATGGAAAAATAAATAAAATTATTATGTGAACTGAGCATTCTCAGCCGGTTTTCGTAATATTTTGTGTTTGGGATGAGGATTATTGCGTATATTATGAATATGTCAGTAATTTTGCCAAAAAATTGCTCAATATTAGCAACAAAAAAAAAACTAAAAATAAGTGCAAGTATGGGGAACAAAGAAAGAAGGGTTGATAACTGATTTGCTATTTGCACGAGATACTCGGTACATAATCAAACAACACAGTATCGTATCCTTTAGAAGGAGCAATTTGCAAAATAAGACATTATATTCAAGTATTGTAATTGCAAATAATTTGTGTTTTTAGGTATTGTATAACCTGTTATAACATCTAGTTGTATGTCGTTCCCATCTTTTTTATTACAATCGGCAATGCCAAAAGGCACTATGCTAGAAGGGTTTTTGGATTTTTTCGTATAAATCAAAAAGGATTAGCCGTAAAATGATCTTACTTTAAAATGAAATAAGTTTAAGTAAAATGCAGCAAAAACTATATATAATTTAATAGGCGAACAAGAGAGTCATGTAAGCCTCCACATCTGCTTTTTAACTATAGTAAATATATTGCTAACAACCTATTTTGTCGCCTTTATAAATATTCGCTCAAAGGTAACGTTTTATTTTAATTGCGTGTTGGAAATTAGAATCTATTAACATTGAAAGACCAGCTAAATTTTTTATTAGCGAATCTTCATATTATGTTGTAGAGTAAGATTTAGTGGTTCGTATAAAAGATACAAATTATTAAGATTTGCTGAAAATGAAATGTATTATATAAAATATGTACTTAAATTATATTTTAAAGGTATAACAAAACTACGACGGCGTAGAAGGGTCAGGATGTGTTTTTTTTAAACTCGGTATCCTGACTTTTTAAACTCGAGATCCCGACTTTTTAAACTCGGGATCCCGACTTTTAACACGGGATCCCGCCTTTTTAAACTCGGAATCGCGACTTTATAAACTCGGGATCCCGACTTTATAAACTCGGGATCCCGACTTTATAAACTCGAAATCTCGACTTTTTAAACTCGGGATCCCGACTTTTTAATCTCGGGATCCCGACTTTTTAAACTCGGGATCCCGACTTTTTAAAGTTAGGATTCTTTCGTTATACAGGGTGTTCATTTTATTTTGTCCATTATTGCTATCTCGAGAACAATAAGAGCTACGAGGTCGGTTGAATTAGCAAACAATTTCTATTTTACAAGACTATTAAAATGAGACAAACAAATTTTGTTTTAAACCAGTGGTTCTCAAGATATGGTGCTTAACTTTCTTATTTTAAATGGAACACCATATATATTTTTACATATTTAGAATATACATCAAATTACAAATCCAATAGTATGGTTGAAGTTAAATTTTCGTTAAAAAAGAAAATCCATATGTAAGCAATAAGTTTCTATGCTTATAACTGAAAATAGCAGTTGCCATGAATAAATAAAAAAATAAACGTCAAATTCTGCGTTATTATTACGCTAATTCTATCTTTGAATTAAAAATTCTCGGTAAAAGAAATTTGTATTTGTATCTGCAATGATATAATTTTTATATTTTTTATATTATTATTCATATTATATTCTTTTTTATATTCTTTTTATGTATATATAATAGCTTATTATTGCTAAATAAATACTATTATTATTATTATTATGATTATTTCTTAATAGGTTTAAATCATTCAGAAATACTACTGCATTTGGCAGTAAGAACTCTATACAAATTGAAGTTATATAGAAGAAAATTTTATTCAACAATTGAAACCGTTGAACAGTTTGTCAAATTCAATTATCTGGACAACTATATGGATACAAGTGGATGCATTTAAAATGTATACAAAATGGGCTTGTTGTAAAACAAGAAACTGTACGAACTCTATTAAAAACTTTAGATCCTGTAGGCATCCAGTGGTGGGACTCTGTAAAATTTTGCTAAATATTTAGCTAGCTAGCGATAACAAATAGATTTATCAACAGTTGTACTCTGTAACTCATTTGCTAAATAGTTCGGCTGTTTCCGTAACTTTTTGGTAACTTTGATATATATTATAGGGAAATTTGTTTTATATCTGTCAAAATTATCTTTTGACATAGTATCCGAATTCAAATTTGATCGATTTTACATTTTTTGATATAAAAGGATACTAGACAATGTTACCTGTAAGAAGATTACTGTTAATTGAAGAAAAACGACGTAGATTAATACGAATTAATAGAAGTGAAATGAGATTGTTCAACTGCCAGATGAAAGATTTATTGATTTATTTAGACTTAATAAAGATCTTACAATATATTTAATAAATGAAATAACACCTCATCTACATATGCCCCAAAGAATCACAGGAATTGACCCTACCCTACAAATATTAACTGCGTTAGCTTTTTATGCTACCGGTTCTTACCAGCGATCAGTTGGGCAAGGCTATTTGTTATCAGTCTCTCAACAAACTGTAAGCAAAATTGTAAAGTAAGTTACAGCGGCAATCTACGACAATGTAGTTGAAACTTGGATTATATTTCCAAGGACAATTCAAGAAAAAATATTATTTAAAAGGCGATTCATGGAAAAGACACGTTTCCCTGGTTATTCTAAAAAATCTACCATCACCTTCTGTTATTCAGGTCTGATTCTTGCAGATCTTTTCTTTACACCTATAGGTAATTTATAATCTAATGAACTATATAAATATTTATCGAAGACACAATAGCCCGGAAATGAGAACATTTTAAATTTCAGTTTTTTGATGTTTAATTAAATTTTGATTATAAACACAGAATTTTCAGTTAACTTTATACACTTCTTGTAAATTTTAACGTTACTTCGCTAAATGACCGTATGTTGACAAAATCTCCGTTATTCTCATTCCCGTGCTGCAGCTGCCAAAAAATGTTAAATTAGGAATTTATTATTAATGTCAAAACGAATAAAATATATATGTAATATTGGAATAGGTACATTATAATTATATCATACCTTCCATTTTAATAATTCCTATTATTATAAACAGTCTGACAAACAGACATAGACAATGTGAATATTATTGTTTTTTGATAACTGAGGATAACAACATCTAATATTTTTATGCTAAGTTAGTGTACATTAGCAATCGCTAGCGTCGTTTAGCAACTATACAGAGTTCAATTTTTGAAACCTATATTACATAGCGACGATAGCAAGCGATAGCTACTATACAGAGTCCCACCACTTATTCGAAAAGGACGACGACTTCGACGAAGGCAATATTATAACAAAGGGCCCAATTTTTTGTGGCACATATGATGACTCTTATGATAAACTGGTTAAAAAGTCGGGATCCCGAGTTTATAAAGTCGGGATCCCGAGTTTATAAAGTCGGGATCCCGAGTTTAAAAAGTCGGGATCCCGAGTTTTAAAAGTCGGAATCCCGAGTTTAAAAAGTCGGGATCCCGAGTTTTAAAAGTCGGGATCCGGATTTTAAAGTCGGGATCCCGAGTTTAAAAAGTCGGGATCCTGAGTAAAAAAAATCACATCCTGACCCTTCTACGCCGTCGTACAAAACCAATGGAGGACACGTGGTTGCTCAGAGAGACATAGCGAAAGGAGATGTGCTGATTAAATAAGAACCGTACGCTTTTGCCGCCGTTTACAAACCTACAGCGGAGGATATGGATTAAACTTGCTCCACTTGTCTGCGACATTCTGCTAGCTACATGCCGTGAGTATTATTTCCATTTCACTTTCAATCAAGTATTCAAGATTCGGGTTCAGTTCTGGTTCATACAGAAAATTTAGGTTCGGTTTGGGTTCAGATTCAACATTAAAAACTGGTTCAGGCGCGATATTTGATGAGGTCCGGGTTGAGCTCTGGATGCAAAATACAATACAGGTGGTTCCCAACTTCAGGATAAAAAGAATGGCAGATAACAAAATGATGTACTTATAAAGAATAAAAAAGAATTTTAAAATTTGTAAAATTAAGAGTAGTTTATTTAAAGTACATAGTTTTAGTGCCACTGTTTCGATTATTTTCATAAAAACAAAATAATTGGAATTAATTATTCACATCAGATATTTATCGGATTACTTGCGAAATAAACTAAAAAATATTGCTATCCTACCAATGGTACAAACATTTTGTTTATGTAAACTATCCTCATTTTTATTTATTTGGATGCAAACCATCAAAGTAGTTTCAAAAACAACTGTTTAATTATTTTTTCTACTTTCGTTTAATAAGAGACTCTATTTCTCTAATTTCCGTCAGGTTATTGATTCCATTATTTTTGTTCGTCATCGTCTCGTTTTGTAATTTTCGCATGCCTTAAATAACCACCTTATTTATTACATAAATAGCTGTTAGTCGTCTAGTAGTTTAAAATTTTTTATATTACTAGCGCTTTAAAAATGTCAAATATATGTCAACCAAAATAAAAGAATATGAACCAATTATACATACATTACAGGTATTTAAAAATTACGAACAAAAACTAAGCAGTTCATACTTGTATCTTAATTTATTTTATTTTTTTTAATCACTCATACACTGGGAAAACTTCCTGTAAAATGTAAACACAATCCATGGTAACACATAAAAAAACTTACAGTCAGCGACTAGATAAACTTGCGCGATTTGTGACATTTCAAGCATCTGCCTTCATTTGTAAAAACTATTAAGGAAAAATTGAATAAACAAATGTATTAAAAAGGATTTCCCGCTGTCGATACTCACGTCATCAATTGTGATTCGAATTGTTGTGAGAGTGGGGGTTGATGACATCATCTTGTAAGGTGAAATCTTGTCATTTCCGAAGTACATAAATATCAAAACTGACAGTATTATATTCAAATATAATATTCCATAAGAGTTTTAGATTAAACTGAAAAAACTACCAACACTCTATGAAGCACAAAAAATTGTCGGAACCAAAATCAGCTTAATAAATAACAGGAAACACATGAATAACATAATAAATATTTTTAATTTATTACGATAATGAAATAGCAAATAAAAATTTATTTTTTACAATGATATGAAACAGTAATAATTTATTTTTATAATTAATAGAAAAATTAACAAAAATTGTTATTGTTATTATAATCTTGCTTCTTTTACCCTTGCGGGTGTTGAAGTGGTTTGTTGGTCATATGATACTGTTCTTTATGTGTTGGTTCCAGTCTTTCTTGTTTCTTGCTATGTCATTTAATTCCGTTATTTTGATGTTTCTTTTGGCTAATATTTCCTCAATGTTTTTGTCCCACTTTTTTTTTTTTTGGTCTGCCTACTTTTCTTTTTCCTGTTACTTTAGTTTTCCACAATTTTTTGGTCTGGTTATTATCGTTCATCCTTATTAAGTGTCCTATCCATTGCAGTTGTCGATTTTCAATGATTTTGTTTAATTGTGTAATTTGAAGTTCTTTACTTATGTCTTCGTTTCTTTTTCTATCCAATTTTGTTACTCCGTAAACTCTTCTGAGGTATTTCATTTCTAGCGACTGTATTTTACTTTTTTGTCTTCTGTTGAGGATCCATGTTTCGCATCCATATAGTAAATTTGGAAGAAATATCGTTTTATACATAATTAATTTTGTTTTTTGTGATATTTTTTTATTACTCAATATTATTTTATTTATTGCGTGGTACGTTTTTGTCGCCTATAGTATTCTGGTATTGAGTTCAATTTCTATTTCTCCATTGCTTACTATCGTGTGCCCTAGATATTTCATATAGTCTACTTGTTCTAATTTCGTATTCATAATTTTTACTCTGTTTATTTTATTTCCTTGTCCTATTTTCATTATTTTTGTTTTTGTTACATTAATGTTTAGTCCGGTTTTGGAGAGTTCAGTTATCCATATATTTAAGTTTGTTTGTAAATCCTGTTCGTTGTTTGCAATTATTGCCAAGTCGTCTGCGAAAATGAATTCCGAGATCATGGTTGGTTGTAGTTTGTTGTATCCTATAAACGTTTTCTTAATTTGTTTTTGGATGTTTTCATTATTGTATCCATGACGATTATGAACAATAATGGACTTAGTCCTCCACCTTGTCTTAAGCCACTTGTGGCCTGTTCTGATACAATTTATGGTGTTTCTATATATACTTTTCACGGCATTTATCAGTTTTTGTCCTACTTGTTTTTCTCTTAATACTTGCCATACATATTCTCTTGATACTTTATCAAAGGCTTTTTCTAGGTCCACGAAGCAAATGTATGTTTCTTTTTGATGTTCCAATGTCTCGTCTATCAAGTTCTGTAAGGTGAATATATGGTCGATAGTGCAATGGCCTTTCCGGAAGCCGCTTTGTGATGATTCGAGAGTGTGTTCTAATTTATCTCGGATTCTCTTCTCAAGTATATTTTCATATATTTTTTCTCCAGCGCATAGTAAGGATATCCCTCTATAGTTAGAACATTCTCTGCTATCTCCTTTTTTATGTATGGGTAATATTACCGCCGTTTGCCAATCGGTAGGAATTACTTCTTTTTCCCATGCCATGTTTAGTATTCTAGTTAGTGTTTTCATTCCATTCTCTTCCAAGTATTTTGGTTGTTCGTTTCTTATATTATCTATACCTGCTGCCTTTCCCAGTCTAATTTTGTTAAGGGCATATTTTACTTCTTCTATGCTTATTTCTTTCTCTGATTCGTCTTCTTCATCGTTGTTTCTATTTGGATTATGGTTTATTACTGGCTCTTGGGCATTTTCTAATAAGTTTTCGAAATATTCTTTCCAATGATTAACAATTTCTTCTTCTTTTGTGAGGATTTCACCGTCTTTATCATTTATTTGTTGCAGTTTTACTGTCTTATCTTTTTTGTTTTTTTTTAATAACATTGTAAAATAGTTTTTGATTTTCTTGCCTGTTTTTCTCCATTTTGTCGCCGATTTTTTCCCAGGAGTTTGCCTTTGCTTGTTTTATTGTTTTTGACTTTTTTCCTTTGTTCTTTATATTTGTTGTACTCTTACGTTGTTTTATTCTGTAGATAGTTTTTCCATATTTGTTTTTTTATTTTTATTTCAGTTTTTATATTGTCTGTCCACCAATTGGTTTGTTTTCTGTTACTAGTCGTTTTGGATATGCCGCATGCTTCGATGGCTGCTTCATTTATAATTTCTTTGAATTTCATCCATATGTCGTCGATTTTGTTGAAGTTCTTTCTGCTTGTTGCAATAACTTTCTTCTCTATCGCTTTTTGGTATAGTTTTTTTATTGAAGGATCTTTTAGTTTATGTATATTAATGCTTGTCTGTCTGTTGCATTTATCTGTTGGTTTCGTAGTTGTTTTCATTTCATTATTTTCCTTTTCATTTTTAATTGTTGCGGCGACAAGGTAGTGATCGCTACCGATTTCGAAGCCTCTGTATACCCGTGTATCATTTACTTCTCCCTTTTGTGTGTCCTTTGTTAATATGTAATCTATTATTGATCTTTCGTTTCTACTATGTTCAACTCTGGTGTATTTAGTATGTCCTTGTGTTTGTATAATATGTTCAGAATTGTCAAATTGTTTATTATACAGAATTCTATCAATCTTTTTCTATTATTGTTTTGCTGTTCTTCACCGTTTTTGCCCATAATATTTTCTATGCCTATGTTCTTGTTGCCTACTCTGGCATTAATATAATAGTATGGTTGAAGTTAAATTTTAGTTAAAAAAGAAAATCCCTATGTAGGCAATAAGTTTCTATGCTTATATCTGAAAATACTGTAGTGCTGGCAACGGAGACCAGATTTTTTTGAGTCCGTACTTTGGGTCCGGACTAAGTCCGGACCCTATTAATGAAAAAATCCGGACCCGTCCGAGTCCGGACCCGTCCGTGTTCGGACCTGCGATAGTCCGGACTTGCGATAGTCCGGACCCGCGATAGTCCGGACCCGGCTGGTTCCATCCTAAAAAATTATTTAGCATTCTTAACTTAAATAAGTAAAAGTATTATACCTCGGCCCAACTAAGGCTGTGTTATAAGGTATAATGGTTGTAAATAAGAGGATTAAGAACAAGGCAGATGGCAACAATTTTTTTCTTTTCCAATGAAGAATCGGAAAACCCATTATCTTAGGATACCTGTAAACATTTTACAGTTAGGTCCAAATAATTCTCAGGATTTTATTATATTACCTTCCCAGAAAATGCAATACTTATTTCGCTTGTCCAGGTTCATTGTTTCATTCGTCATTCATTCGTGTTTATTGAAAGAAGTCGAAAAATATTAGTGCAATTTCGTTCATACTGTTTATTTTATTCTTCATTGAAGGTAAGAGTTTTTTTTGTATTATTTTTATTAATTCTATAGAGTGATAAGGAAAACTTTATAATTATTAATTTGTTAAAATGTTTTATATTAGTTAAATATTATAGAATGCTGTATTACTTTTTATCATACAATATCTTATCTTTAAAGTAACATTTTAAATTTAATTTATTTATTTTTGTTCATTTTTCTGTTACTTCAACAAAATAATGCATGAATTTCCCCGTTTTTGTATGCATAATTTAAAACAAGCAATATAAATATTCAGCAAATATTTTATTTTTTACTGTCAAAAATATACTTTTCACTTAAACTTAATTTTATTTGCTTCGTAAATTTATTTATGCACCGCACCGGACCGGACCGTGCACTGGTACACAAATGCACCGGACGGGTCCGGACCGTGAAGGTGCATTTTACAGTGTCCGAAAAGTTCGGACTTTTTTAAGTCCGGACTTTTTTTTTCTTTGGGTCCGGACTCAAATTTTTCCGGACTTTGCCACCACTAGAAAATAGCAGTTGCCATATGGATCAATAGAAAACAAACGTCAAATTTTGCGTTCTTTTACCGAGAATTTTTAATTCAGAGATAGAATTAGCGTAATAAGAACGCAGAATTTGACGTTTATTTTTTATTTATTCATGGCAACTGCTATTTTTAGATATAAAAGCATATAAACTTATTGTCTACATAGGGATTTTCTTTTTTAACTAAAATTTAACTTCAACCTTACCATTGGATTTGTAATATGTAAAAATATATATGATGTTCCATTTAAAATAAGAAAGTTGGGCCCCATATCTTGAGAACCACTGGTTTAAAACAAAATTTGATTGTCTCATTTTAATAGTCTTGTAAAATAGAAATTGTTTGCTAATTTAACCGACCTCGTAGCTCTTATAGTTCCCGAGATAGCAATAGTGTACCACTTAAAATGGACACACTATATTAATAAATTATTTCCTTTTTGATATTGCATACCCTTTTCTTTCTTTTTTGTCTCTGTTATACCTAATAGTTCCAAATTAGATTCTTCAAATTCTTCGGCTAGTTCACTTTCTTTCCCGTTTAAATCTCTAATGTTCCATGTTCCTATTTTCGTTAACCTTATGGTTTGCTTGATCTTATAATCTTATATTCAGTTTCCAATTTGGTCTTATCTTTTAATAGTTTTTTGGAATCTGTGCTTCTTTTATACACTGCATTTCTTCATTCCATGTGTATTCTTTCTGATTTGATATAATTTTATCTTTATATATTTTAACATTATTTCCTTTGTCTTTTTCTTCCTTTGCTTTGCGTCTTAATGCAGCTTGGATTTTTAGCTCTTCCATTGTGTAATCATGATCTATGAATACGTTTTTACCTTTCAGTTTATTTTTGTTGCGCATTATTTCTATTTTCTCTGTCCACTTCTCCAATTCAGCCACTACCAAAGTTTTCTCTTTTCGGGTAGTAATAGTGTATGCTGATTTAAAATTAATATTTAATTCTAAGCAATTTTTAATTATTTTTTCTGCTTCCACCTTAGGGTTACTATTATTTGTGTCCAAACCTTTTATGACTATGTTGTTCCTCCTCATCTTTTTATCTTGGTTTTCCAGTCTAGTTTCCAATTTCTTTATTTTACTATAGAGTTCTCCTTTTTCTTTTTTCCAAGCTTCTTCCTTTGTCTTTATTTCTTCTTTAATTTTTTCAATCATTTCATTGTTTTTTTGGATGTCTCCTTTTAATTCTTTATGATTCGTTCTCATTTCCTCTTTCAGTTCTTTACTCATTGTTAATATTAGTTGTTTTCGTTCGTCCATGTTTGTGTTCTTCTGTTGTTTATCTGGTGATCTATACGTTTTCTTACTTGTTTGGAATATTTCGTCGTATTCTTTATTTTCGTAAGTTTTGTTTTGTTCTACATTTGGTTCTTCCCTTTTCCTTTTATTGAATTCAGATATATCGACTGCACTATTGGATCTCGATCTACAATTTTTAAACATTTATCGCCTGGTAGTTAATCCACCCGCGATACTACTATGTATTTATGGTTGTCTATGTCACTGGCGTTACGGATACACAGTTCGTCACCTTGACTGCGCGCGCTTACACCTTTCACTCAGCTGTTCACTTATTCTCGCAACATTGAAAGTACTGAACTTAAATGTTATTTTCAAATGTTTGTCACTTACAGTTACTCCCGTATTGAGATAACACTTACACTACTGTCTTAATGTTTGTTCTTTTCACTTATGCTACACTTAAATAAATTGGCACAATAAATTTCGGAGAAAACGAATTAATTTATTAATGCACTATCACGACATTCACATTTATCAAATCTTCAATATATCTATCAATTCAATTTTACTATAAATAACAATTTTTGTTAATTTTTCTGGTAATTGTAAAAATAAATTACTACTGTTTGATATCATTGTAAAACTAAAAAAATCTCTATTTAAAAATACCATAGCTTAATATGACCTCCAAATGAAAAATAAAAGTTGCTATCAGTAACTCGTAAATGGCTAGATATAAAAAAAATTAAGTACTTCTGCAAATTCACCATACAAAAGTGCCTTAAGAAAGTGTTGTGGACCCGGGAGTTGGAAATAAAACCCGGCAATGGTCACAATATATTTATTGTTAAGTCAGGAGAAGACCGTCTCGTATCTCTGTTCCTGGATGGAGAGTGGCTGACTCGGAGGTCGGATGGTTATGTCCTACCCAGTCATGGGAATCGTAACATGGAGGTTGATAAGATCTTGGACCTTGAGGTGGGAGTAGTACGTGACTTAGGGATGATTATGATATTTGGGAAAAACAGATGAGTCACGTACTAAATATTTTAAGGGAAAACAGAGATACGAAGTACGTGTAAATAACAATAGAAATACAGATATCCAGAAATACATAGATAAATACAAAAATATTGACAAATAATAATAGTAAATGGCTGGGTCTCCAACAAAAGTGCAAACCAGAATCTTGTATTATTTCATATAACAAAGTTATAAGCAGAAAAAGAAAATCGCTAAATTTACATTTTCCCCTATATCTAGTGATCTATACATTTTTTCGCTAATAACAAAACACCACTACAATAGCCTCCTAACGAGGCAACTTTTGTCTAATTTAACCAACCTCGTAGCTCTTACGGTTCTCGAGATACCAATGCATTCGTACCTTAAATGGGACTCTCTGCATATATATCAAAAGAGTGTACCCAATACGCAAAATACTTCTTTTATTTTATTAGATCTAAAATTAAATGAGAACCAAACTAGAGCTGGGCACGTGAGAGACTTTTAATTCACGATCACTAACGTCACGAAATCGTAAAAAATAATCACGCCCATCACGCACAAATTTTTCTCACTTACATCACGATCACGACCATTCACGTATGTTGATTTTTATTCACACCCAGTTACGCACTGCGTGTCACGATCGGGTCACGATGTTTTTGTGAGAATTGTCTATAAAACAAAAAATAATCTCTTATTCATTCATATTATTCAGAAATATATCAGGAAGTATAAAAATAACAATCGGAAAAAATCTGAAGTTTTGACGAATAAAATAACTTATAATTACTATTATTATTAATTACCGTTAATTTTGTAATTTGTATAAATTATATATAATCTAAAGGCTCATTCACAGTCATGAAATTATACTTAGTATTTATACTTAACGTTTAATAGTATAGATTTCTAAATTTCGTTCTAAAATTAACACTTCTAGTATCATAAATTTTAAGCAAGATATACTAAAATCTTACGGTTTAAGTCTTTATTAATAATTATTATACTTAAATTAGTGTTTATATTTGTTATTCTTAATGTTAGTTATTTTTATTATCTTTTATAAATAATATTTCGTTTATTAAACTTAGTTAAACAAATATTAGTGTTTTAATCATTTTTACACTTCACCTAAATAAATAAACGTTACAGTATAATTAAATTATTTAGTAAAATTTTCCTTCATTGGTTCATACACTTCAGGCGCTACGTCATTCCAATGATAATGTCCTTTTTTTTAGACGAGACATTTTTCAAAATTAGAAGATTTTTTTTGTATCACCTTTCATTTTTTCGATAAACTTAATATTTTAATTATGGTGAGCAGTCCAATGAATAGTAAAGTTTTATCTAGCTTTGTTATAGACTCATAAGAAAATATTTGTGTTGCAGCATTCCATGTGGATGGTGTTACATCTGAAGCACTTCACTCACTTCTTCGATTGGCTGTACCTGAATCCTTCCCGTCCTGATGGATGCAAAGAGGACCATCATTCGTGGGCGGCCAGTGCTTGAGGTACTTTCTACAAATGGAATTCAATGCTTATGAAATAAAAAAGTCAGATGTGATTTTGGGCGAAAAGATTGATGTTGCAATCAGACACAAATTGGTTGCTTGTGGAATATATGTTTCTACTGCGATGTTGAATCATTCTTGTTTACCGAAAGCAGTTCAAAGGTATTGTACTTTTTTTCTGTTCCATTGTTTAACATTAGGCTCATAAACCATAAAAGAAAATCAGAAAATCTGATTGCATCTGTGTTGGCCATCCCAATATCTTGCTTCATGAGGTTTGAGGAACCAATCTCATAAGTTGTTCGGTGCGCGAGAGAGATAATAATATAGACATATGTACATACAAATGTCATTCTGAAAGTAGTTAAAATGGAATCAGGAGTGGTGAAAATCAAAAAAGTAAAAAGAGAGCGCTATAAAATTAACAAAAATAATACTTTTCTTGATTTACATACAAGTTACATATGTATAAACACATACAAACTATACTAAAATACTAAATGTAAAAAAAATATACCTAAATAACAACAAGAATAATACTCAAAAGACAATATTTGGGTTTAAAGTTCTGTAAAATTTTTATTAATTTTAAAGGTTTCGACATCTAGTGTTGCCTTCGTCAAGTAAATAACAAAACTAAATATAAATAAGTAGTCAAGACAACATGTAAAATTGGTAATAAGTGAAAACATACAAATAATGACATTGACATAAAATTAAAAACGGATGACAAGTAATCACGACTTATTTAGTTCAAAGCCTGTATTTAAATTAAATTTATTAAAAAAATTCTTGATTTTGATTGTTTTTCTAATAAGTCTTCTTATCCAGTGACTTTCTCTTGCAAGAATCTTCGTGTTTTCGAAATCAATTCCATGTAATTCCTAAATTGCATGTTCTGCAACTGCAGATTTATCAGGTTGGTTTAATCTCATATGCTGTTTATGTGAATAAGACTTAAAATGAATATATTATACATTAACTAGAATATAATATTTTTAAATTGAAATCAACCGATGCCGAACAAGTGAAATCATAAAAATATAATTATTATAAAAATTTAGTTACATGAATAGATACTTTATTAGGAATTACAAATATAATAACTTTTCTTTTCGACTATTATAGAATAATGCCATTCTTATAAAATTATGGAATGTTTATATTCTAACTGTGCGGTATTAATCTTTTACTAGTAACGGAATAGCCACATGTGGCGACATCTGTTAGCGGTTAAAAATATATCTTAAGAAACACTTACAACAATAAACAATTATTGTAATTCATGTAGAAGAATTTTTAAATTTTTGAATAAACATAGAAATTGTATGTTTTGGAATGATATGAGTTTTAAAATTTTACAATTCAAAGAAAAACATCTATAGTGAAATTTATGCAACGCTTAACCTGAAAACAAAATTTGTGATTGTTTTTGTCAACGACAAAATATAACTAGACAAAACATTCCCCATCCGTCTATATTGAATGTTTTGTTTTCGGTAAGCCAGAAAGAGAAACATAGAGACAGATGTAGTGAAAGTATTGTTCAAGAGTTTCTCACTAGAGGCACCAGTGTTAATACTGTTTGAGCATTGCTCGCTAGAGGCATCATTGTAGTTGTCATTGTTTTCTTTTATTTGTTTTTGTTTATGGTTTTTGTTTTGTTAGTCGCGCGTAAGTTTGGATTATTTCTGAAACTTATAAATTAATCTGTTTTTTTTAAGTAAGTACAATTTACACATTGCTATAAATTGTTCTAATACACCTTTCTAATTTTTTAGAAAAATAGTATAATTTGACCAATTATAATCATAAATTTTTTCTGCCCCTTTGTAAGTAAATATTTTTACAAATAATGTTATTATTTCATTTTTAGAATCCATTTCATCTTAAAAAATATATATTTATTTATTTGTCTTTACCTAGCAGGTATGAAAATTAAAAACGAATTAATTTAAAACTTTAAATATGAATATGAATATAAATCTTAGGAGCACGGGCGCCTCTAGTGAGCAATAGTCGAACAATACTTTCACTATATCTATATCTCTATGTTTGTCTTTCTGGCTTACCGAAAACATAACAAACTAAGTGAAGTTTTGTTTAGTTATATTTTGTCGTTGGTTTTTGTTGTTTGTTTTTGACAGTTTGACGCTAATACCTAATATTAATATTATTGGTAATTTATTAGAGACAAAACCTAGAGATACATACGAACAGTGTTATCATCAGTTTATGGATTGGAGAAAACGTAACAATGCAAATTTATTCACTGAAAATGTCATTGTAGCTTATTTTTGCGAGATTTTAAACAAAATGAAGTCATCCAATTAATGGAAGATTTACTCTATGTTGAGAACGACCCTTAGTGTAAAACACGATGTTGAATAAATTGATTCGAGTAACGCCTTGGAAATATTATAAATAAATAGTACATATAATAGCAATTGTTCCCATGTATAACAAACAATAGCGGCACCCGTAGGAGGTGGTGAAAAAAAATCATAAATTTCCACACATGACATATTCTGCATTTATTCTTATTTTTATTTTTTTAAATTGATTCAAGTGACCCCTTGGAAATATTACCGGGTGTCCCAGTTCGACTGACACATGAGAGATTTACATAGGAAATTAGTTAATTATGAATAGTATCTCCCCAGTGCAAGATATTAACTGGTATTTTTATCATAAAGAGATAATACTTTACGACTAGCTAATTGTTCTTTTAAAATATCAAAAGCTTTTTGTTGTTCTTTTTCCTATTTAAATATTTCTGACTGTTTAGTTAATCTTCGTAATGGCTCATTAATAGTAGAAACGTGAGATATAAAACGACTACAAAAATTAACTAGTTCCAAAAAACTGTGTACTTCACTCCGATTTTTTGGTTGTCTATATTCTAAAATTGTTTTTATATTTGACTGTTCGGGAGTGATTCTGTTTCTAGTTATTTCATGTCCCAAAAAGAAAATTTGATCTTTCCTTAAATCGCATTTTTTGGCATTCACCAACATACCTTTTTCTGCAAGTCTCTGCAACAATTTATTTAACCGCTCGTCATGTTCTTCTCTGTTCTTACCATGACAAATCAAATCATCTAAGAAGTTAATTACACCTTCACATCCTGCAGTAATCTGTTGCATAACGCGTTGAAACATCTCTGGGGCACATGATATACCGAAGAGTAATCTTTTGTACCTAAACAGACCTTTATGAGTGCAAAAAGTTGTAGTACCTCTGGATTCTGTAGACAACTCCACTTGATGATACGCCCATTTGAGGTCAATCTTCGAAAATAGCATACTACCACTCATTTCTTGAAGAAGTTCTTCAAAAGTAGGTAACGGGTGTCGCTCGCGAATAACTGCTGTATTTGCTGTTCTCATATCTACGCAAAATCTCACTTCACCACCTTTTTTTGGTACTACCATTACAGGTGAAACCCATGGTGTAGGTCCAGTTACTGGTTCAATGATATCAGCCTCCAACAGTTCGTTAAGACATTTTTGTACAGTGGCGCGCAAGTTGTACGGAATTTTTCTGCTTGTTTGAGCTACAGGTCTAACTTTTTCATCAATGGGAATCTGTAATTGAAAATCATTAATTTTTGGAAACTTTCCTTTGGTGTATTCAAATAAAGTCTTGAATTTCTGTATCCATGGTACTTCATTTATTTGATTTACATTTGCTTCCAAGCCTACTTTTAAAACGCCCAATTGTTTTGCCGTTTCCCTACCAAGTACTGGTATTCCCTTACTATGAATTACAAGAAATTCTACACTAGTTATTGACTTTCCAGTTTCAGGTATAAAAATATTAGCGTAAAA
Organism: Stenolophus ochropezus; assembly: GCA_035578165.1. Taxonomy (NCBI): domain Eukaryota; kingdom Metazoa; phylum Arthropoda; class Insecta; order Coleoptera; family Carabidae; genus Stenolophus; species Stenolophus ochropezus. The sequence goes on from JAQOWZ010000094.1 coordinate 560,085, forward strand.
TTTCCCTTTAACAAGAACGGTCTCCTTTGTTCCATACACCTTTAACTCTTTGTCACATTTCTCACTATTACAATCATTATTTCCCAGTTTACATTTTTCCCATTCTTCAACATCTATAACGTTACAATTTGCGCCTGAATCTAGCAACATGGGGATAGCTACTCCTCCAACGTTTACTTTCACAACTTCATCAGAATTTAGCTTTAACTCATTTACCATGTCGATACGGAACGCAAAATGTTTTTCATTATCATTATCTACTTCTTCTACATAGTAATTTTTCTTACCTTCAAATTGGTTACTACCTCTAGTTGTAGTATGACAGGCTACTTCAAAATGTTCTATTTTTTCACATGTCTTGCATTTTTTATTCCTAGCGGGACATGATGGATCTTTGGCATAATGACCTTTCATGATGCATCGGTAACACTTATTACCGCTTCCCATTGTTTTCTTTTCTTTATTATAGACCTTTCCTATTTTGTTTACTTCACTTTGGTCTTGCCGTTGCATAGACGCTACCTGTCTTTCTGTATCTTCGAAAGACCGCCCAATTTCACCTACAACTTTTAATGTTAAATCTGATCTTTCTAAAAATTTCCTTCGTAATTCATTTTATTGGCATTGCTCTACGACTTGATCTCTGATCTGATCTTCCTCATCTGCACCAAATTCACAATTTTTTGCCTGTGTTTTAAGACGGGTAATAAACTGATCTATAGTTTCATTTTCCTGCTTCATCTTACGAAAAACGTGTCTTTCAAATGAAACATTTTTCTTGGACATAAAATATGCATCAAGAGCATCACATGTTTTTTATAGATATTGTCATCCTTAGCTACTACTACTGTTAAGGTTTCGTAGATATCCTGTACTTCTAAACCTGCTAGGTGTAACATTAGTGCTTTTTTCTGTAGACTACTTGTAATTCCCTTTCCATCAACATAATAGTCGATTGCTCGTCTCCATCTTGCCCACTGTTGTGCCTGATTTGTTATGTTTTCACTGATTCGGACTCTGAGATAGCGCGT
>JAQOWZ010000095.1:0-203704 GCA_035578165.1 Stenolophus ochropezus
ACGCGCTATCTCAGAGTTAAAATTCGGGCACGGAAGCAAATATTTATATGATTTTTTACAAAAATAAAGTCAGATTTTAACTATTCTTGAAATGTATATTTATGTTAAAACATTCATAAACATGCTTTTGGACCTACACTGTGGATAAAATATGATGAAAAATTATAAAATTCGGGCGCAGAAACAATTATTTGTATGATTTTTTTCCAAAAAAAAAGTCAGATTTTACCTATTTTTGATGAATACGTTGTATATTGTAAGCTTCATTTGTTGGATTCTATAATACCTACCAGACTTTAAATAGCAATTTTCTTGTTGCAATGTTTGCTTTTACCTAAATTATGATAAAAAATCATAAAATTCGGGCGCGGAAAGCAAATATTTATATAATTTTTTACAAAAATAAAGTCAGATTTTATCTATTCTTGAATTGGATATTTTTGTTAAAACATTCATAAACATGCTTTTGGACCTATACTTTGGATAAAATATGATGAAAATTTATAAAATTCGGGCGCGGAAACAAATATTTATATAATTTTTTACAAAAATAAAGTCAGATTTTACCTATTTTTGATGAATACGTTGTATATTGTAAGCTTCATTGGCTGGATTCTAGATTACCTACCACACTTGAAATAGCAAATTTCATGTTGCAATGTTTTCTTTTACCTAAATTATGATGAAAAATCATAAAATTCGGGCGCGGAAGCAAATATTTATATGATTTTTTACAAAAATAAAAGCAGATTTTACCTATTCTTGAAATGGACATTTTTGTTAAAACATTCATAAACATGCTTTTGGACCTATACTGTGGATAAAATATGATGAAAAATTATAAAATTCGGGCGCGGAAGCAAATATTTATATAATTTTTTACAAAAATAAAGTCAGATTTTACATATTTTTGATGAATACGTTGTATATTGTAAGCTTCATTGGCTGGATTTTAGAATACCTACCACACTTGAAATAGCAAATTTCTTGTTGCAATGTTTTCTTTTACCTAAATTATGATAAAAAATCATAAAATTCGGGCGCGGAAGCAAATATTTATATCATTTTTTACAAAAATAAAGTCAGATTTTACCTATTCTTGAAATAGAAATTTTTGTTAAAACATTCATAAATATGGTTTTGGACCTATACTGTGGATAAACTATGATGAAAAATTTTGAAATTCGGGCGCGGAAGCAAATATTTATATGATTTTTTACAAAAAAAATGTCAGATTTTACCTATTTCTGATGAAAACGTTGTATAATGTAAGCTACATGGGCTGGATTCTAGAACACCTAACACACTTGAAATAGCAATTTTCTTGTTGCAATGTTTTCTTTTAGCTAAAATATGATAAAAAATCATAAAATTCGGGCGCGGAAGCAAATATTTATATGATTTTTTACAAAAATAAAGTCAGACTTTACCTATTCTTAAAATAGATATTTTTGTTTAAACATTCATAAATATGGTTTTGTACCTATACTGTGGATAAACTATGATGAAAAATTATAAAATTCGGGCGCGGAAGCAATTATTTATATGATTTTTTCCAAAAAAAAGTCAGATTTTACCTATTTTTGATGAATACGTTGTATATTGTACGCTACATGGGCTGGTTTCTAGAATACCTAACACACTTGAAATAGCAATTTTCTTGTTGCAATGTGTTCTTTTGGCTAAAATATGATGAAAAATCATAAAAGTCGGGCGCGGAAGCAAATATTTATATGATTTTTAACAAAAATAAAGTCAGATTTTACCTATTTTTGAAATGGATATTTTTGTTAAAACATTCATAAACATGCTTTTGGACCTATACTGTGGATAAAATATGATGAAAAATTATAAAATTCGGGCGCGGAAGCAAATATTTATATAATTTTTTACAAAAATAAAGTCAGATTTTAACTACTTTTGATGAATACGTTGTATAATGTAAGCTTCATTGGCTGGATTCTAGAATACCTACCACACTTGAAATAGCAATTTTCTTGTTGCAATGTTTTCTTTTACCTAAATTATGATGAAAAATCATAAAATTCGGGCACGGAATCAAATATTTTTATGATTTTTTACAAAAATATTCTTGAAATGTATATTTATGTTAAAACATTCATAAACATGCTTTTGGACCTATAGTGTGGATAAAATATGATGAAAAATTATAAAATTCGGGCGCAGAAACAATTATTTGTATGATTTTTTCAAAAAAAAAAAGTCAGATTTTAACTATTTTTGATGAATACGTTGTATATTGTACGCTACATGGGCTGGATTCTAGAATACCTAACACACTTGAAATAGCAATTTTCTTGTTGCAATGTTTTCTTTTAGCTAAAATGTGATAAAAAAATCATAAAATTCGGGCGCAGAAGCAAATATTTATATAATTCTTTACAAAAATAAAGTCAGATTTTACCTATTTCTGAAATGTATATTTTTGTTAAAACATTCATAAACATGCTTTTGGACCTATACTATGGATAAAATATGATGAAAAATTATAAAATTCGGGCGCGGAAACAAATATTTATATAATTTTTTACAAAAATAATGTCAGATTTTACATATTTTTGATGAATACGTTGTATATTGTAAGCTTCATTGGCTGGATTCTAGAATACCTACCACACTTGAAATAGCAAATTTCTTGTTGCAATGTTTTCATTTACCTAAATTATGATGAAAAATCATAAAATTCGGGCGCGGAAGCAAATATTTATATAATTTTTTACAAAAATAAAGTCAGATTTTACCTATTCTTGAAATGGATATTTTTGTTAAAACATTCATAAACATGCTTTTGGACCTATACTGTGGATAAAATATGATGAAAAATTATAAAATTCGGGCGCGGAAGCAATTTTTTATATGGTTTTTGCTAAAAAAAAAGTCAGATTTTACCTATTTTTGATGAATACGTTGTATATTGTACGCTACATGGGCTGGATTCTACAATACCTAACACACTTGAAATAGCAATTTTCTTGTTGCAATATTTTCTTTTAGCTAAAATATGATAAAAAATTATAAAATTCGGGCGCGGAAGCAAATATTTATATGATTTTTTACAAAAATAAAGTCAGATTTTACCTATTTTTGAAATGGATATTTTTGTTAAAATATTCATAAACATGCTTTTGGACCTATACTATGGATAAAATATGATGAAAAATTATATAATTCGGGCGCGGAAACAAATATTTATATAATTTTTTACAAAAATAAAGTCAGATTTTACCTATTTTTGATGAATACGTTGTATATTGTAAGCTTCATTGGCTGGATTCTAGAATAACTACCACACTTGAAATAGCAATTTTCTTGTTGCAATGTTTTCTTTTACCTAAATTATGATGAAAAATCATAAAATTCGGGCGCGGAAGCAAATATTTATATCAGTTTTTCCAAAAATAAAGTCAGATTTTACCTATTCTTGAAATGGATATTTTTGTTAAAACATTCATAAACATGGATTTGGACCTATACTGTGGATAAACTATGATGAAAAATTATGAAATTTGGGCGCGGAAGCAAATATTTATATGATTTTTTACAAAAAAAATGTCAGATTTTACCTATTTTTGATGAAAACGTTGTATTATGTAAGCTACATCGGCTGGATTCTAAAACACCTAACACACTTGAAATAGCAATTTTTTGTTGCAATGTTTTCTTTTAGCTAAAATATGATGAAAAATCATAAAATTCAGGCGCGGAAGCAAATATTTATATGATTTTTTACAAAAATAAAGTCACAGATTTTACCTATTCTTGAAATGGATATTTTTGTTAAAACATTCATAAACATGCTTTTGGACCTATACTGTGAATAAAATATAATGAAAAATTATAAAATTCGGGCGCGGAAACAATTACTTATATGATTTTTTCCAAAAAAAAAGTCAGATTTTACCAATTTTTGATGAATACATTGTATATTGTACGCTACATGGACTGGATTCTAGAATACCTAACACACGTGAAATAACAATTTTCTTGTTGCAACGTTTTCTTTTAGCTAAAATATGATGAAAAATCATAAAATTCGGGCGCGGAAGCAAATATTTAGATAATTTTCTACAAAAATAAGGTCCGATTTTACCTATTTTTGAAATGGATATTTTTGTTAAAACATTCATAAACATGCTTTTGGACCTATACTTTGGATAAAATATGATAAAAAATTATAAAATTCGGGCGCGGAAGCAATTATTTATATGATTTTTTACAAAAAAAAAGTCAGATTTTACCTATTTTTGATGAATACGTTGTATATTGTACGCTACATGGGCTGGATTCTAGAATACCTAACACACTGGAAATAGCAATTTTCTTGTAGCAATGTTTTCTTTTAGCTAAAATATGATGAAAAATCATAAAATTCGGGCGCGGAAGCAAATATTTAGATAATTTTTTACAAAAATAAGGTCAGATTTTACCTATTTTTGAAATGGATATTTTTGTTAAAACATTCATAAACATGCTTTTGGACCTATACTGTGGATAAAATATGATGCAAATTTATAAAATTCGGGCGCGGAAGCAATTATTTATATGATTTTTGCCAAAAAAAAAGTCAGATTTTACCTATTTTTGATGAATACGTTGTATATTGTACGCTACATGGGCTGGATTCTAAAATACCTAACACACTTGAAATAGCAATTTTCTTGTTGCAATGTTTTTTTTTAACTAAAATATGATAAAAAATCATAAAATTCGGGCGCGGAAGCAAATATTTATATGATTTTTTACAAAAATAAAGTCAGATTTTACCTATTTTTGAAATGGATATTTTTGTTAAAACATTCATAAACATGCTTTTGGACCTATACTTTGGATAAAATATGATGAAAAAATTATAAAATTCGGGCGCAGAAGCAAATATTTATATAATTTTTTACATAAATAAAGTCAGATTTTACCTATTTTTGATGAATACGTTGTATATTGTAAGCTTCATTGGCTGGATTCTAGAATACGTACCACACTTGAAATAGCAATTTTCTTGTTGCAATGTTTTCTTTTACCTAAATTATGATGAAAAATCATAAAATTCGGGCGCGGAAGCAAATATTTATATGATTTTTTACAAAAATAAAGTCAGATTTTACCTATTCTTGAAATGGATATTTTTGATAAAACATTCATAAACATGCTTTTGGACCTATACTGTGGATAAAATATGATGAAAAATTATAAAATTTGGGCGCGGAAGCAAATATTTATATAATTTTTTACAAAAATAAAGTCAGATTTTACCTATTTCTGATGAACACATTGTATATTGTAAGCTACTTGGGCTTGATTCTAGAATACCTAACACACTTGAAATAGCAATTTTCTTGTTGCAATGTTTTCTTTTAGCTAAAATATGATAAAAAATCATAAAATTCGGGCGCGGAAGCAAATATTTCTATGATTTTTTACAAAAATAAAGTCAGACTTTACCTATTCTTAAAATAGATATTTTTGTTTAAACATTCATAAACATGGTTTTGGACCTATACTGTGGATAAACTATGATAAAAATTTATAAAATTCGGGCGCGGAAGCAAATATTTATATGATTTTTTACAAAAAAAATGTCAGATTTTACCTTTTTTTGATGAAAACTTTGTATATTGTAAGCTACATGGGCTGGATTCTAAAATACCTAACACACTTGAAATCGCAATTTTTTTGTTGCAATGTTTACTTTTAGCTAAAATATGATAAAAAATCATAAAATTCGGGCGCGGAAGCAAATATTTATATGATTTTTTATAAAAATAAAGTCAGATTTTACCTATTCTTGAAATGGATATTTTTGTTAAAACATTCATAAACATGCTTTTGGACCTATACTGTGGATAAAATATGATGAAAAATTATAAAATTCGGGCGCGGAAGCAATTATTTATATGATTTTTTCCAAAAAAAAAGTCAGATTTTACCTATTTTTGATGAATACGTTGTATATTGTACGCGTCATGGGCTTGATTCTAGAATACCTAACACACTTGAAATAGCAATTTTCTTTTAGCTAAAATATGATAAAAAATCATAAAATTCGGACGCGGAAGCAAATATTTATATGATTTTTTACAAAAATAAAGTCAGACTTTACCTATTCTTAAAATAGATATTCATTCATAAAGATGGTTTTGGACCTATACTGTGGATAAACTATGATGAAAAATTATAAAATTCAGGCGCGGAAGTAAATATTTATATGATTTTTTACAAAAAAAATGTCAGATTTTACCTATTTTTGGAATGGATATTTTTGTTAAAACATTCATAAACATGCTTTTGGACCTATACTATGGATAAAATATGATGAAAAATTATAAAATTCGGGCGCGGAAACAAATATTTATATAATTTTTTACAAAAATAAAGTCAGATTTTACCTATTTTTGATGAATACGTTGTATATTGTAAGCTTCATTGGCTGGATTCTAGAATAACTACCACACTTGAAATAGCAATTTTCTTGTTGCAATGTTTTCTTTTACCTAAATTATGATGAAAAATCATAAAATTCGGGCGCGGAAGCAAATATTTATATCAGTTTTTCCAAAATTAAAGTCAGATTTTACCTATTCTTGAAATGGATATTTTTGTTAAAACATTCATAAACATGCTTTTGGACCTACACTGTGGATAAAATATGATAAAAAATTATAAAATTCGGGCGCGGAAGCAATTATTTATATAATTTTTTACAAAAATAAAGTCAGATTTTACATATTTATGATGAATACGTTGTATATTGTAAGCTTCATTGGCTGGATTTTAGAATACCTACCACACTTGAAATAGCAAATTTCTTGTTGCAATGTTTTCTCTTACCTAAATTATGATGAAAAATCATAAAATTCGGGCGCGGAAGCAAATATTTATATAATTTTTTACAAAAATAAAGTCAGATTTTACCTATTCTTGATATAGATATTTTTGTTAAAACATTCATAAACATGGATTTGGACCTATACTGTGGATAAACTATGATGAAAAATTATGAAATTTGGGCGCGGAAGCAAATATTTATATGATTTTTTACAAAAAAAATGTCAGATTTTACCTATTTTTGATGAAAACGTTGTATTATGTAAGCTACATCGGCTGGATTCTAAAACACCTAACACACTTGAAATAGCAATTTTTTGTTGCAATGTTTTCTTTTAGCTAAAATATGATGAAAAATCATAAAATTCAGGCGCGGAAGCAAATATTTATATGATTTTTTACAAAAATAAAGTCAGATTTTACCTATTCTTGAAATGGATATTTTTGTTAAAACATTCATAAACATGCTTTTGGACCTATACTGTGAATAAAATATAATAAAAAATTATAAAATTCGGGCGCGGAAACAATTACTTATATGATTTTTTCCAAAAAAAAAGTCAGATTTTACCTATTTTTGATGAATACGTTGTATATTGTATGCTACATGGACTGGATTCTAGAATACCTAACACACGTGAAATAACAATTTTCTTGTTGCAACGTTTTCTTTTAGCTAAAATATGATGAAAAATCATAAAATTCGGGCGCGGAAGCAAATATTTAGATAATTTTCTACAAAAATAAGGTCAGATTTTACCTATTTTTGAAATGGATATTTTTGTTAAAACATTCATAAACATGCTTTTGGACCTATACTTTGGATAAAATATGATAAAAAATTATAAAATTCGGGCGCGGAAGCAATTATTTATATGATTTTTTCCAAAAAAAAGTCAGATTTTACCTATTTTTGATGAATACGTTGTATATTGTACGCTACATGGGCTGGATTCTAGAATACCTAACACACTGGAAATAGCAATTTTCTTGTAGCAATGTTTTCTTTTAGCTAAAATATGATGAAAAATCATAAAATTCGGGCGCGGAAGCAAATATTTAGATAATTTTTTACAAAAATAAGGTCAGATTTTACCTATTTTTGAAATGGATATTTTTGTTAAAACATTCATAAACATGCTTTTGGACCTATACTGTGGATAAAATATGATGCAAATTTATAAAATTCGGGCGCGGAAGCAATTATTTATATGATTTTTGCCAAAAAAAAAGTCAGATTTTACCTATTTTTGATGAATACGTTGTATATTGTACGCTACATGGGCTGGATTCTAAAATACCTAACACACTTGAAATAGCAATTTTCTTGTTGCAATGTTTTTTTTTAACTAAAATATGATAAAAAATCATAAAATTCGGGCGCGGAAGCAAATATTTATATGATTTTTTACAAAAATAAAGTCAGATTTTACCTATTTTTGAAATGGATATTTTTGTTAAAACATTCATAAACATGCTTTTGGACCTATACTTTGGATAAAATATGATGAAAAAATTATAAAATTCGGGCGCGGAAGCAAATATTTATATAATTTTTTACATAAATAAAGTCAGATTTTACCTATTTTTGATGAATACGTTGTATATTGTAAGCTTCATTGGCTGGATTCTAGAATACGTACCACACTTGAAATAGCAATTTTCTTGTTGCAATGTTTTCTTTTACCTAAATTATGATGAAAAATCATAAAATTCGGGCGCGGAAGCAAATATTTATATGATTTTTTACAAAAATAAAGTCAGATTTTACCTATTCTTGAAATGGATATTTTTGATAAAACATTCATAAACATGCTTTTGGACCTATACTGTGGATAAAATATGATGAAAAATTATAAAATTTGGGCGCGGAAGCAAATATTTATATAATTTTTTACAAAAATAAAGTCAGATTTTACCTATTTCTGATGAACACATTGTATATTGTAAGCTACTTGGGCTTGATTCTAGAATACCTAACACACTTGAAATAGCAATTTTCTTGTTGCAATGTTTTCTTTTAGCTAAAATATGATAAAAAATCATAAAATTCGGGCGCGGAAGCAAATATTTCTATGATTTTTTACAAAAATAAAGTCAGACTTTACCTATTCTTAAAATAGATATTTTTGTTTAAACATTCATAAACATGGTTTTGGACCTATACTGTGGATAAACTATGATAAAAAATTATAAAATTCGGGCGCGGAAGCAAATATTTATATGATTTTTTACAAAAAAAATGTCAGATTTTACCTTTTTTTGATGAAAACTTTGTATATTGTAAGCTACATAGGCTGGATTCTAAAATACCTAACACACTTGAAATCGCAATTTTTTTGTTGCAATGTTTACTTTTAGCTAAAATATGATAAAAAATCATAAAATTCGGGCGCGGAAGCAAATATTTATATGATTTTTTATAAAAATAAAGTCAGATTTTACCTATTCTTGAAATGGATATTTTTGTTAAAACATTCATAAACATGCTTTTGGACCTATACTGTGGATAAAATATGATGAAAAATTATAAAATTCGGGCGCGGAAGCAATTATTTATATGATTTTTTCCAAAAAAAAAGTCAGATTTTACCTATTTTTGATGAATACGTTGTATATTGTACGCGTCATGGGCTTGATTCTAGAATACCTAACACACTTGAAATAGCAATTTTCTTTTAGCTAAAATATGATAAAAAATCATAAAATTCGGACGCGGAAGCAAATATTTATATGATTTTTTACAAAAATAAAGTCAGACTTTACCTATTCTTAAAATAGATATTTTTGTTTAAACATTCATAAAGATGGTTTTGGACCTATACTGTGGATAAACTATGATGAAAAATTATAAAAATCAGGCGCGGAAGTAAATATTTATATGATTTTTTACAAAAAAAATGTCAGATTTTACCTATTTTTGAAATGGATATTTTTGTTAAAACATTAATAAACATGCTTTTGGACCTATACTATGGATAAAATATGATGAAAAATTATAAAATTCGGGCGCGGAAGCAAATATTTATATAATTTTTTACAAAAATAAAGTCAGATTTTACCTATTTTTGATGAATACGTTGTATATTGTACGCTACATGGGCTGGATTCTAGAATACCTAACACACTTGAAATAGCAATTTTCTTGTTGCAATGTTTTCTTTTAGCTAAATTATGATGAAAAATCATAAAATTCGGGCGCGGAAGCAAATATTTATGTAATTTTTTACAAAAATAATGTCAGATTTTACCTATTCTTGAAATGGATATTTTTGTTAAAACATTCATAAACATGCTTTTGGACCTATACTGTGGATAAAATATGATGAAAAATTATAAAATTCGGGCGCGGAAGCAATTATTTATATGGTTTTTGCCAAAAAAAAGTCAGATTTTACCTATTTTTGATGAATACGTTGTATATTATACGCTACATGTGCTGGATTCTACAATACCTAACACACTTGAAATAGCAATTTTCTTGTTGCAATGTTTTCTTTTAGCTAAAATATGATAAAAAATCATAAAATTCGGGCGCAAAAGCAAATATTTATATGATTTTTTTCAAAAATAAAGTCAGATTTTACCTATTTTTGAAATGGTAATTTTTGTTAAAATAATCATAAACATGCTTTTGGACCTATACTATGGATAAAATATGATGAAAAATTATAAAATTCGGGCGCGGAAGCAAATATTTATATAATTTTTTACAAAAATAAAGTCAGATTTTACCTATTTTTCATGAATAAGTTGTATATTGTAAGCTTCTTTGGCTGGATTCTAGAATACCTACCACACTTGAAATAGCAATTTTCTTGTTGCAATGTTTTCTTTTACCTAAATTATGATGAAAAATCATAAAATTCGGGCGCGGAAGCTAATATTTATATCAGTTTTTACAAAAATAAAGTCAGATTTTACCTATTCTTGAAATTGATATTTTTGTTAAAACATTCATAAACATGCTTTTGGACCTATACTGTGGATAAAATATGATAAAAAATTATAAAATTCGGGCGCGGAAGCAGTTATTTATATGATTTTTTCCAAAAAAAAAGTCAGATTGTACCTATTTTTGATGAATACGTTGTATTGTACGCTACATGTTCTGGATTCTAGAATACCTAACACACTTGAAATAGCAATTTTCTTGTTGCAATGTTTTCTTTTAGCTAAAATATGATGAAAAATCATAAAATTCGGGCGCGGAAGCAAATATTTATATAATTTTTTACAATAATAAAGTCAGATTTTACATATTTTTGATGAATACGTTGTATATTGTAAGCTTCATTGGCTGGATTCTAAAATACCTACCACACTTGAAATAGCAATTTTTTTGTTGCAATGTTTTCTTTTAGCTAAAATATGATGAAAATCATAAAAGTCGGGCGCGGAAGCAAATATTTATATGATTTTTTACAAAAATAAAGTCAGATTTTACCTATTCTCGAAATGGATATTTTTGTTAAAACATTCATAAACATGCTTTTGGACCTATACTGTATATAAAATATCATAAAAAATTATAAAATTCGGGCGCGGAAGCAATTATTTATATGATTTTTTCTAAAAAAAAAGTCAGATTTTACCTATTTTTTATGAATACGTTTTATATTGTACGCTACATGGGCTGGATTCTAGAACACCTAACACAATTGAAATAGCAATTTTCTTGTTGCAATGTTTTGTTTTAGCTAAAATATGATGAAAACTCATAAAATTCGGGCGCGGAAGCAAATATTTATATGATTTTTTACAAAAATAAAATCAAGTTTTACCTATTTTTGAAATATATATTTTTGTTAAAACATTCATAAACATGCTTTTGGACCTATACTGTGGATAAAATAAGATGAAAAATTATAAAATTCGGGCGCGGAAGCAATTATTTATATGGTTTTTGCCAAAAAAAAGTCAGATTTTACCTATTTTTGATGAATACGTTGTATATTGTACGCTACATGGGCTGGATTCTACAATACCTAACACACTTGAAATAGCAATTTTCTTGTTGCAATGTTTTCTTTTGGCTAAAATATGATAAAAAATCATAAAATTCGGGCGCGAAAGCAAATATTTATATGATTTTTTACAAAAATAAAGTCAGATTTTACCTATTTTTGAAATGGATATTTTTGTTAAAATAATCATAAACATGCTTTTGGACCTATACTATGGATAAAATATGATGAAAAATTATAAAATTCGGGCGCGGAAGCAAATATTTATATAATTTTTTACAAAAATAAAGTCAGATTTTAAATATTTTTCATGAATAAGTTGTATATTGTAAGCTTCTTTGGCTGGATTCTAGAATACCTACCACTCTTGAAATAGCAAATTTCTTGTTGCAATGTTTTCTTTTACCTAAATTATGATGAAAAATCATAAAATTCGGGCGCGGAAGCAAATATTTATATAATTTTTTACAAAAATAAAGTCAGATTTTACCTATTCTTGAAATGGATATTTTTGTTAAAACATTCATAAACATGCTTTTGGACCTATACTGTGGATAAAATATGATGAAAAATTATAAAATTCGGGCGCGGAAGCAAATATTTATACAGGGTGTTCCATTTAAAAGTGCCACCATTGCTATCTCGAGAACTATTATAGCTACGAGGTTGGTTAAATTAGCAAAGAACCACCATTTTACAAGACTAATACAATGAGCAAAAAAATTTTTTTTTTCAACAAGTGGTTCTCAAATACGGGACACAACTTTCTTATTTTAAATAGGAACGTATGTTTATTTTTAGGTTATTCGATAGAGTATTTTTTTCTGAATTCAACGATATAAATATCATATACTATTTTGATAGATTCACTATCTATATATCTATCTATCTATCTATCTATATTTGGATTCATCTCGAGCGTCGCAAAAATTTTGCTCACGGGTACAGGTCAAACCATTCATTGAATAATTTTAATATTATTTTATTAGATGTGGTTTAATGAGGACCAATCGCTTTTGAGTGTCCCATATTTTTACCGTGCATAGTTTTTGTGTAAAAAATCGAAAACTAAGCCAAAAAGGAAAACTGGAACAAAACTGAAAAAAATATCCTAGATGCCAGGTTTAAATTTAAAAAGAATTACTGTGCCATCCGTCATTTTTGACAATTCAATATGAAACTTTTAATTGATTTATTTTGAACATGAAAAGAGATATTGTAAAGGTAATTATATTTTTACACATTATAATAGTGAGCGAAACATATACAAATACACTGAATGTTAAGTGTGGTGTATTTTAAATATTTAATTTTATGACATTTGACGTTTGGTCAGTCAATCAAAAAATTCGTGGCACAAGTTTTATATTTTTAAAAAGAAATATACAGAAATATAAAGTAAACTATATTTAAAAGAATATGTACAATACACTTTGTGATGTAAGTATATCATTTTAAATTTATTTTGCTGTATTTAAATATGTATTTTTATTTCAGTTATAATTTTTAATTGGTTACCCAAACAAGAGTACATTTATAGAAGAGAAATAACATAAAATTACTGATAATAGCACTACTGAAGTGTAACTGATTATCATAAAAGTGCATTGTACACATTATGTAAAAATTCATGTCATATGACGTTTGTCAAAACGTCAGCTCTAATCAAACACTGATCATGCAAGTCTTGTATTTTCCTGGACAAATATAGAGTAAAATTAGTTTAAAAGTAAAATTACACTACATTTTGTAATGTAAGTATGTAATTTTATATTTTCTTGGCTGTATTTAGATACGTATTTTCATTTTAGTTATAGTTTTTAATTGGTTTAATTTACAGAAAAGAAATAACATAAAAATACGGATAGTAACACTATTTACAAAAATTTAATTATGGAAATCAAACAAGGCGCATCGTATTCAGTCATAAACACATTTATTTAAAAATACTGACAAATCTTCCCTTCATACCCTCTTGGAAGAAATGTTTAACAATTTATTGTATAATAATTATTTTGAATTATGTATCTGGATTATATTAAACTGTAAGTAACTGCATTTTATACATTCTTTATGTATTCTTTCATCAAATTTCAGATGAAAGTAGTTGATTACTACAACGATTAGATTTTTAAAAATTCTATTGTACTTTGTTAGAGAATGAGATAATTTTTAAATAAAAACGTTTACAATTACAAAGTATGTATCCAATTATTTAATTATCATTGATATTTCAAACAATAAACACTTTCTGAAACCAAATATTTATCAAAAAATGCGTTTGTTGACATATGCTCTCAGGTGTATGGATTGCATGAAAAATCATATTTTTACTACGAATTAATGCATAAGTATATTTGAAAATTATTTTATATTAGTTTAAGGTATGATATAAATATTTTTAAGTACATTTTTAATTTTTATCACTTTTATCAAATTCTTTTTCATAAACGAAGTGTACCTATTACAATGATAAGATATATTCTAAAGCGATTTATTTACAAACTAAAAATATTTAACATTTAAAAATGAGCCTTTAGATTCTCGAAAATTTAAAAGAAAATGGCCGGCTTTGATTATTGGCTGCCCTTTATGTAAATTTTCGGGACCTAAAGGCCCGTTGGTAATTGTTAAGTTATATTTAGAATATTTTTATTAAAAAAATATTGTGATCTAATTAAATTTATTAACAAGTGTCATTGAATTTTAAAATTTACACTTAACACAAGTTTGAACGCATCCAAAATAAAGTTGTCAAATTATCTTGTCATTTTGACATTGCTGAAAATATAAGTATTAGACTGTATAATGAATTTAAAATCAATAATATTAGATATTCATTTTGCTGTGTTATTTTATTAAAGAAAATATTGTGTTCTAATTAAATTTATTAACAAGTTTCTTTGAATTTTAAAATTTACATTTAATGGTCACATTCAGTAATCCGAATGTATAACACATGTTTGAATGCATCCAAAATAAAGTTGTCAAATTATCTTGTCATTTTGACAATGGTGAAAATATATGTATTAGACTTTATTATGAATTTAAATTCAATAAGACTAGATCATAGATTAAGGAAATATATTTGTAGAAGATTGGATATCTACCTTATCATCTGTGAAAACAAATTTTAGCGCCCCTTAGGGTCGGTTTCGGGAACTAAATTTGACATGTGCGTTAACGGCCGGTAATGTCAAACCCCATAATTCAAATTATTTTGTTTTTTGTTTGATATTTATTTCTTCATATTGTATTTCATACAATATTTATCATGAAGAGATATTTCTAGTAATGTCAATATTAAGGATTAACTATATTGTAAAATATTTATTTTTATGACCATAATAAATAATATTTTAAAACTTTCTTTTAAAATATATGTTATTGTGAGATATTTAGTAATTTTATACTTTTTTTCTTATTTTCTGGTATATTTATAATTTAAACTAAAAACAAGTTACAAATCAGATTTAAATATTTGAATTAATATTTACTAAATATTCAAAATTTGTAGAAAAAAATCTTGCTTTGTATATTTTAGTATTACCGTTGATAGAGGAATCAATTAATTTTTCAATCAACGGTACTATAACAAAATACCTATAAAATTCCTACAAAAAATAATACTGTTCTTACCAATGATAATCAAATATTTTACATTGATTTCAAATCAAAATATCTGTAAAATATCAAAGAAAATAAAAAATTAAAGAATTTCATGTGATACTTGATGAGAAAACATTCATTTTTAAATAAATGTCTCCAAAGAACTTAATAATATAATATTACTAAAAAAAATACTAAAATTTGGAACTAGTAGTGACATCTCTGATCGGCTTCGGAAAAGATTTTCAAAGAGATCTAGATTGAAATTTTGTTTCACGCATCGCAATACTGTTTCAGACCCCTGGACTAGATATTCTTTTTGCTGTAATATCATAAAGAGACTTCATTTTGTTAAGAAATGTAAAGGAATTAGCAATTTATTGTGTATCACAACTTGTACAAATGAAACTACTCCAAGAAACAAAGTATTTGTTTGCATATGTGTTAATTCTATAATTTTACCTTTAATTATAACTGTGTCGTGAAGAAACATTTAAATAAGAATTCTAAAATACAGTCCAAAACTGATCAGTCTATCATTTGGAACAAGCCTTCACAAGCGCAGTTTGAAAAATAACACAAAGATTCAATAAAACCATTCTACATAAACACTTCTGGAAATTGTCCTGGTACTCTTTTTGCATTTTCATAACGTAAGCAAAGAAATTTTGCCTGAAACGAGTGCATAAAGTATTATACTTATAGCGAAATTGACAGCACTTTAAATAGGGCTGAAAGTGTAAAGAAAGAATGAGTAGAAAGTAGAAGCCAAGAAATAAAAACTGTAATAAAAATTTCAGACGATAGACATATCGCAATAATACTACATATTCTACAATGAACTCTTTCATTGTAGATGTACATATGTACCAAAAGAATTAGATTGGTACAGAGAAAATATGACAATGATTATTATAATGAAAATGTTGTTGATAAGAATCAATGGCTACAATTTTTATTGTAATCAAGCTATGCGTTATGGCTTGAAAATCGAAAGTGAAGCGAGATCAGTATTTCAAGCTTAATATTATCAAACCAACCATACTTAGCATGTAGTGATGATGGTTTTATGAAAACAGAAAACGGATTTGAACTTTTGGAAATAAAATGTCCTTATTCCTGTCAAAACAAATTCATTCTAGATTTACAAAATAAGAAGTCAGCTGTAAATGATTTTTTTCTTTTCACATCACACTGGTGATTTGGAAATAAGTAAAACAACACTAGCGCCACCAGTTAGTTTGATATGTCACAAAGTATTCAAAATGTTATTATGTTCTTGTTTTTGCTTAGAATTATAAATTTCATTTACACCTAAAAATAATATTTTTAGTCATATACATATAAAATTAAATATAAAAATATTTAATTGTTGAATAATTATATCGATTCCTTCCTTAGCAGATGCAATGAAATTCATAATTAGTACCATTTATGTGATTTTTTTTTTAACTATTAAAATATTGATTTTTTCTGATGTACACAGAAACAAATTTTACAAAGACTGGTTTAAACGGTATTGTTAAACCTATAAAAATTATGTGTATATATTATTTAAAAATATAGATTTATTAATTCAAAAATATTATTCTATAGTAATTAAATTTATAAACAAAGTTATAGTTATTTTTAATACAAGAATAGATTAATTTTAAATAAAATAATAAATTATCGATGAGCGGAAAGTGTTAATTGATAATTTATTCAAAAATTTGTTTCATTTATCAAGGCAATCTTAATTCATTTTCTAAAACATCTTAAATTTTATTTAATTAATATATCATTAAATATGAATAATTATGAAAGCAAGTTGACTTTATAGGATGCCTACTTAATTTTTGAACAAATTATTTTCCTACACTTTTAGCGCTAAAATGAATAGGTAAAGAGATAAAGAAGTATGAAAAAAATAACATTGAAATCTACACCCGGTATACAGCTGTGCAATAAAACAAGAAACATAGGACTTTAAACATGGGCGCCCATAAAATATTTTTCAAGAGGGGGCAAAATAAAAAAACAACAAAAAATGCTAATAGAAATTTTGATAGCAATGTTGAATATTTCATTTGACATTCTATTCCGATGTGATATGGTCCATCCAGGTAAAAGAGATAAACTGCAAACATATATTTACTAATAAATAAATAGAATTGTTCAAAAAAAATGGTAAGAAAATAAACAGACAATTCCTTCCACCTTTCAAAAATTATTCGATAAAATGAAGTTTATTGTAGTTAATTGTCTCAGACATCTCTACTTTCTAATGACACTTAAAATAACCACAAATACTAACAGAATAATTTATCTCACACATAAAAAACTTACGCCCTAAAGTACAACAAACATTAATAAATTTCTTATATAACATAAAGATGCCGAAATAATTAAGCAATGTGCCGTCTTTTTAAAATTTGCGAAAAGCCAGGGGAGGGCAAGTGCCCCATCTTTCCCCCCCTTATGGGCGCCCATGACTATAAAATGGGATTTCAAAAAAATTTGAATACTCTCTCTCCTGATATATTTAGAGCAAAACTACAAAAGTACAAAGTTGTTCAAATTTTAATTCTACATCAGATATAATCATAACCGATTGAACTGCACGTCTATTGTATGAAATATATTAAATATAAAATGTAACTCTTTCGCTAAAAATCAGACAGTTACTGAAATAAAAAAAATCTGGTGTGTCCAACACAATACCTCCCGCCACTGTAGTAATAGTTACTATATCAGTTTTTCAATATATTTAATTTGTAGTTTTAAAATTGGTTTGTTATTGCAGTTCAGAATATTTTTAATTCAGTTCATACCTAAAATTTCCTTCACAAAATTTGTATGACCAATATGGCAGCTATTTTTGACGTTACTAAAACCGGAACCGATCTTACTTTGATTCACGCATGCAAATACATTCCTAATATATTTCTTCCATCTTTTTAAATTTTATAATAAGATTACTTCATTTTTACTTATTTTATCTTTTACATTTACTTAAATCAAATTTGACATCATATGTCAAATTTTGTGAACATATTAATAACTCCTCTGTTTTATCGAAATTCCTCAGCGTAAACGATATGTAAAATTATTAAAATTTATATATTTTTTTCTATCTAGCTAGAAGTTTTATGCAAACATAATAGGGTTGTTTATGCTTTTCTGATTTTTTTATATGTTAATCTATATTTAAAAATATGATATACGTATTTTTTTATTTTGCAAAAAAGTACTGCATATAGCCATAAAAAATTCACAAAGTTCTAAAAATATACTCTCGCGAAAAACATTAGTATAAAGTGACGTCACGCTCACTGCTTAGAGAGAGAAGTCTGGAATGAGTGAAACAAACGTAGTGACAATACCTGGCGTATTTCGGATGATGTATGAAAAGACAAACGTTCTTCACAACTACTTGTTTGCGACTGTTGTGCGCATGCGTTAGTCGTACGGCGTTCGTCAGCAAAATAGCGTTCGTTTTGAACACAGTGAATTTTTAACTGATAATTACTAATATTAAAATGTCAATAATTTAACATTTTTCTATTTTATTATATTCTATTCGCAACTAAAATTAAGATGCAACATGTTTTTTAAAAAAAGCAGGATACTGAAACGGGCCAATTATGCAGATCAGTAGAAAATTTAACAATCTTTATATTTATAGAAACGAAATTTGCGAAAATGTGGTATTTCAAGGCATTTTTTAGGTAAAACGGTGTAAAGTTTCAAGTAAAGTACTACTACCGGTCAACCAATTGTAGTCAAAATCTAATAAGTTCATCATATTAGAATAAAACTCTTAAATACCAAATATTATATTTTTTACATGTATCGTATTGGAGTTATCGTAAACGAAAAATCGTCACAGACACACATACACACACAGCCATACAGACAGCACGGTAAAAATAGTAAAATCTTATTCTAGGGACCCCAATTCGTGCTCACATGTTGAAATCTCACACTCGAAAAATCTGACCAAAAACAATACCTCCCTTATCTATATATTGATAGGTGGGAGGTAAAAATATTTATCTGAGAGTTTATTATTATTATATCATTCCAGTAAATGTTATAATTGATATTAATTATTAATTTTTGTTAAAGTCAAAAATTATTTTAAAAATTGATGTTTTCTTTGTAAAGGTTTTCTGGCTTGCATGAATGACATAAATTTTACGTCGACCGGCTTTTGTTTTTTTTCAAAATTTTTTTAGAAATATGTCATGTTTGGTATCAAATGAAACGTCTCGTTGTGGGCTAGCGTGCAGAAATAACAAAAATGATCCATGTCGATCGACTTTTGTTTTATGCAAAAAGTTGTCAGAAGTATGTCGTGTTTGGTATCAAATGAAAGGTCTCGGTTAAGGGTGGTGTGCATAAATGACAAAAATTGTTCATGTCGACCGGCATTTGTTTTTTGCAAAAAGTTATTCGAAATATATCGTGTTTGGAATCTAATGAAAGGTCTCAGTAAGGGCAAACGAGCAGATATGAAAAAATTTTTTCATGTCGATTGGCATTTGTTTTTAGTACTGACATCGGAGCTCTAGGGAATGCTCGGCGTAGCCGAGAATTCGCTAGTATCATATACTAATATAACAAAATAACTGAGAAAAATGAATGGTAGATTTATTTGTATTTTATTTATATCTGGCTGAAATAAGAGTGCTTTGGATAGAAAACAATTCATTTTCTTCTTAAAACTGACAGTTTAAGAAAATAAAATTTAACAAAAAATAATCAAACAATGTTAGACAGAACATTATGTCTATGTTTTCTAACCATAGCACTCTGGTTTCAGCCAGATATAAATAAAATACATATAAATTTAACATGCATTTTTCTCAATTATTTTGTTATATTAGTATATGATATGTACATATCGTTGAATTCAGAAAAAAATACTCTATCGAATAACCTAAAAATAAACATACGTTCCCATTTAAAATAAGAAAGTTGTGTCTCGTATTTTGAGAACCACTAGTTGAAAAATAATTTTTTTTTGCTCATTGTATTAGTCTTGTAAAATGGTGGTTCTTTGCTAATTTAACCAACCTCGTAGCTATTATAGTTCTCGAGATAGCAATGGTGCCACTTTTAAATGGAACACCCTGTATAATTTTTTGCAAAAATAAAGTCAGATATTGTAAGCTTCATTGGCTGGATTCTAGAATACCTACCACACTTGAAATAGCAATTTTCTTGTTGCAATGTTTTCTTTTACCTACATTATGATAAAAAATCATAAAATTCGGGCGCGGAAGCAAATATTTATATCAGTTTTTATAAAAATAAAGTCAGATTTTACCTATTCTTGAAATGGATATTTTTGTTAAAACATTCATAAACATGCTTTTGGACCTTTACTGTGGATAAAATATGATGAAAAATTATAAAATTCGGGCGCGGAAACAATTACTTATATAATTTTTTCCAAAAAAAGTCAGATTTTACCTATTTTTGATGAATACGTTGTATATTGTACGCTACATGGACTGGATTCTAGAATACCTAACACACTTGAAATAACAATTTTCTTGTTGCAATGTTTTCTTTTAGCTAAAATATGATAAAAAATCATAATATTCGGGCGCGGAAGCAAATATTTATATGATTTTTTACAAAAATAAAGTCAGATTTTACCTATTTTTGAAATGGATATTTTTGTTAAAACATTCATAAACATGCTTTTGGACCTATACTTTGGATAAAATATGATAAAAAATTATAAAATTCGGGCGCAGAAGCAAATATTTATATGATTTTTTCCAAAAAAAAAGTCAGATTTTACCTATTTTTGATGAATATGTTGTATATTGTACGCTACATGGGCTGGATTCTAGAATACCTAACACACTTTAAATAGCAATTTTCTTGTTGCAATGTTTTCTTTTAGCTAAAATATGATGAAAAATCATAATATTCGGGCGCGGAAACAAATATTTATATGATTTTTTACAAAAATAAAGTCAGATTTTACCTATTTTTGAAATGGATATTTTTGTTAAAACATTCATAAACATGCTTTTGGACCTATACTATGGATAAAATATGATGAAAAATTATAAAATTCGGGCGCGGAAGCAAATATTTATATAATTTTTTACAAAAATAAAGTCAGATTTTACCTATTTTTGATGAATACGTTGTATATTGTCAGCTTCATTGGCTGGATTCTAGAATACCTACCACACTTGAAATAGCAATTTTCTTGTTGCAATGTTTTCTTTTACCTAAATTATGATGAAAAATCATAAAATTCGGGCACGGAAGCAAATATTTATATGATTTTTTACAAAAATAAAGTCAGATTTTACCTATTCTTGAAATGGATATTTATGTTAAAACATTCATAAACATGCTTTTGGACCTATACTTTGGATAAAATATGTTGAAAAATTATAAAATTCGGGCGCGGAAGCAAATATTTATATAAGTTTTTACATAAATAAAGTCAGATTTTACCTATTTTTGATGAATACGTTGTATATTGTAAGCTTCATTGGCTGGATTCTAGAATACGTACCACACTTGAAATAGCAATTTTCTTGTTGCAATGTTTTCTTTTACCTAAATTATGATGAAAAATCATAAAATTCGGGCGCGGAAGCAAATATTTATATGATTTTTTACAAAAATAAACTCAGATTTAACCTATTTCTGATGAACACATTGTTTATTGTAAGCTACATGGGCTTGATTCTAGGATACCTAACACACTTGAAATAGCAATTTTCTTGTTGCAATGTTTTCTTTTAGCTAAAATATGATAAAAAATCATAAAATTCGGGCACGGAAGCAAATATTTATATGATTTTTTACAAAAATAAAGTCAGATTTTACCTATTCTTGAAATGGATATTTTTGTTAAAACATTCATAAACATGCTTTTGGACCTATACTGTGGATAAAATATGATGAAAAATAATAAAATACGGGCGCGGAAGCAAATATTTATATAATTTTTTACAAAAATAAACTCAGATTTAACCTATTTCTGATGAACACATTGTTTATTGTAAGCTACATGGGCTTGATTCTAAGATACCTAACACACTTGAAATAGCAATTTTTTTGTTGCAATGTTTTCTTTTAGCTAAAATATGATAAAAAATCATAAAATTCGGGCGCGGAAGCAAATATTTATATGATTTTTTACAAAAATAAAGTCAGACTTTACCTATTCTTGAAATGGATATTTTTGTTAAAACATTCATAAACATGCTTTTGGACCTATACTGTGGATAAAATATGATGAAAAATTATAAAATTCGGGCGCGGAAGCAATTATTTATATGGTTTTTGCCAAAAAAAAGTCAGATTTTACCTATTTTTGATGAATACGTTGTATATTGTACGCTACATGTGCTGGATTCTACAATACCTAACACACTTGAAATAGCAATTTTCTTGTTGCAATGTTTTCTTTTAGCTAAAATATGATAAAAAATCATAAAATTCGGGCGCGGAAGCAAATATTTATATGATTTTTTACAAAAATAAAGTCAGATTTTACCTATTTTTGAAATGGATATTTTTGTTAAAATATTCATAAACATGCTTTTGGACCTATACTTTGGATAAAATATGATGAACAATTATAAAATTCGGGCGCGGAAGCAAATATTTATATGATTTTTTACAAAAATAAACTCAGATTTAACCTATTTCTGATGAACACATTGTTTATTGTAAGCTACATGGGCTTGATTCTAGGATACCTAACACACTTGAAATAGCAATTTTCTTGTTGCAATGTTTTCTTTTAGCTAAAATATGATAAAAAATCATAAAATTCGGGCACGGAAGCAAATATTTATATGATTTTTTACAAAAATAAAGTCAGATTTTACCTATTCTTGAAATGGATATTTTTGTTAAAACATTCATAAACATGCTTTTGGACCTATACTGTGGAAAAAATATGATGAAAAATAATAAAATACGGGCGCGGAAGCAAATATTTATATAATTTTTTACAAAAATAAACTCAGATTTAACCTATTTCTGATGAACACATTGTTTATTGTAAGCTACATGGGCTTGATTCTAGGATACCTAACACACTTGAAATAGCAATTTTTTTGTTGCAATGTTTTCTTTTAGCTAAAATATGATAAAAAATCATAAAATTCGGGCGCGGAAGCAAATATTTATATGATTTTTTACAAAAATAAAGTCAGACTTTACCTATTCTTAGGATAGATATTTTTGTTTACACATTCATAAACATGGTTTTGGACCTATACTGTGGATAAACTATGATGAAAAATTAAAAAATTCGGGCGCGGAAGCAAATATTTATATGATTTTTTACAAAAAAAATGTCAGATTTTACCTATTTTTGATGAAAACTTTGTATATTGTAAGCTACATGGGCTGGATTCTAGAATACCTAACACACTTGAAATAGCAATTTTTTTGTTGCAATGTTTACTTTTAGCTAAAATATGATAAAAAATCATAAAATTCTGGCGCGGAAGCAAATATTTATATGATTTTTTACAAAAATAAAGTCAGATTTTACCTATTCTTGAAATGGATATTTTTGTTAAAACATTCATAAACATGCTTTTGGACCTATACTGTGGATAAAATATGATAAAAAATTATAAAATTCGGGCGCGGAAGCAAATATTTATATAATTTTTTACAAAAATAAAGTCAGATTTTACCTATTTTTGATGAATACGTTGTATATTGTAAGCAACATGGGCTTGATTCTAGAATACCTAATACACTTGAAATAGCAATTTGCTTGTTGCAATGTTTTCTTTTAGCTAAAATATGATGAAAAAACATAAAATTCGGGCGCGGAAGCAAATGTTTATAAGATTTTTTACAAAAATAATGTCAGTTTTTACCTATATTTGAAATAGATATTTTTGTTAAAACATTCATAAACTTGCTTTTGAACCTATACTATAGATAAAATACGATGAAAAATTATAAAATTCGGGCGCGGAAGCAAATATTTATATAATTTTTTACAAAAATAAAGTCAGATTTTACCTATTTTTGATGAACACGTTGTATGTCGTAAGCTTCATTGGCTGGATTTTAGAATACCTACCACACTTGAAATAGCAATTTTCTTGTTGCAATGTTTTCTTTTACCTAAATTATGATGAAAAATCATAAAATTCGGGCGCGGAAGCAAATATTTATATCATTTTTTACAAAAATAAAGTCAGATTTTACCTATTCTTGAAATAGATATTTTTGTTAAAACATTCATAAACATGGTTTTGGACCTATACTGTGGATAAACTATGATAAAAAATTATAAAATTTGGGCGCGGAAGCAAATATTTATATAATTTTTTACAAAAATAAAGTCAGATTTTACCTATTTTTGATGAATACGTTGTATATTGTACGCTACATGGGCTGGATTCTAGAATACCTAACACACTTGAAATAGCAATTTTCTTGTTGCAATGTTTTCTTTTAGCTAAATTATGATGAAAAATCATAAAATTCGGGCGCGGAAGCAAATATTTATATAATTTTTTACAAAAATAATGTCAGATTTTACCTATTCTTGAAATGGATATTTTTGTTAAAACATTCATAAACATGCTTTTGGACCTATACTGTGGATAAAATATGATGAAAAATTATAAAATTCGGGCGCGGAAGCAATTATTTATATGGTTTTTGCCAAAAAAAAGTCAGATTTTACCTATTTTTGATGAATACGTTGTATATTGTACGCTACATGTGCTGGATTCTACAATACCTAACACACTTGAAATAGCAATTTTCTTGTTGCAATGTTTTCTTTTAGCTAAAATATGATAAAAAATCATAAAATTCGGGCGCGGAAGCAAATATTTATATGATTTTTTACAAAAATAAAGTCAGATTTTACCTATTTTTGAAATGGATATTTTTGTTAAAATATTCA
This sequence comes from Stenolophus ochropezus, assembly GCA_035578165.1. Lineage (NCBI taxonomy): Eukaryota > Metazoa > Arthropoda > Insecta > Coleoptera > Carabidae > Stenolophus > Stenolophus ochropezus. The sequence goes on from JAQOWZ010000095.1 coordinate 25,336, forward strand.
TAAACATGCTTTTGGACCTATACTATGGATAAAATATGATGAACAATTATAAAATTCGGGCGCGGAAGCAAATATTTATATAATTTTTTACAAAAATAAAGTCAGATTTTACCTATTTTTGATGAATAAGTTGTATATTGTAAGCTTCATTGGCTGGATTCTAGAATACCTACCACACTTGAAATAGCAATTTTCTTGTTGCAATGTTTTCTTTTACCTAAATTATGATGAAAAATCATAAAATTCGGGCGCGGAAGCTAATATTTATATCAGTTTTTACAAAAATAAAGTCAGATTTTACCTATTCTTGAAATGGATATTTTTGTTAAAACATTCATAAACATGCTTTTGGACCTATACTGTGGATAAAATATGATAAAAAATTATAAAATTCGGGCGCGGAAGCAGTTATTTATATGATTTTTTCCAAAAAAAAAGTCAGATTGTACCTATTTTTGATGAATACGTTGTATATTGTACGCTACATGGGCTGGATTCTAGAATACCTAACACACTTGAAATAGCAATTTTCTTGTTGCAATGTTTTCTTTTAGCTAAAATATGATGAAAAATCATAAAATTCGGGCGCGGAAGCAAATATTTATATAATTTTTTACAATAATAAAGTCAGATTTTACATATTTTTGATGAATACGTTGTATATTGTAAGCTTCATAGGCTGGATTCTAGAATACCTACCACACTTGAAATAGCAATTTTTTTGTTGCAATGTTTTCTTTTAGCTAAAATATGATGAAAAATCATAAAAGTCGGGCGCGGAAGCAAATATTTATATGATTTTTTACAAAAATAAAGTCAGATTTTACCTATTCTTGAAATGGATATTTTTGTTAAAACATTCATAAACATGCTTTTGGACCTATACTGTAGATAAAATATCATAAAAAATTATAAAATTCGGGCGCGGAAGCAATTATTTATATGATTTTTTCTAAAAAAAAAGTCAGATTTTACCTATTTTTTATGAATACGTTGTATATTGTAAGCTACATGGGCTGGATTCTAGAACACCTAACACACTTGAAATAGCAATTTTCTTGTTGCAATGTTTTCTTTTAGCTAAAATATGATGAAAACTCATAAAATTCGGGCGCGGAAGCAAATATTTATATGATTTTTTACAAAAATAAAATCAAGTTTTACCTATTTTTGAAATATATATTTTTGTTAAAGCATTCATAAACATGCTTTTGGACCTATACTGTGGATAAAATATGATGAAAAATTATAAAATTCGGGCGCGGAAGCAATTATTTATATGATTTTTTCCAAAAAAAAGTCAGATTTTACCTATTTTTGATGAATACGTTGTATATTGTACGCTACATGGGCTGGATTCTAGAATACCTACCACACTTGAAATAGCAATTTTCTTGTTGCAATGTTTTCTTTTAGCTAAAATATGATGAAAACTCATAAAATTCGGGCTCGGAAGCAAATATTTATATGATTTTTTACAAAAATAAAGTCAGATTTTACGTATTTTTGAAATGTATATTTTTGTTAAAACATTCATAAACATGCTTTTGGACCTATACTATGAATAAAATATGAAGTAAAATTATAAAATTCGGGCGCGGTAGCAAATATTTATATATTTTTTTACAAAAATAAAGTCAGATTTTACCTATTATTGATGAATACATTGTATATTGTAAGCTTCATTGGCTGGATTCTAGAATACCTACCACTCTTGAAATAGCAAATTTCTTGCTGCAATGTTTTCTTTTACCTAAATTATGATGAAAAATCATAAAATTCGGGCGCGGAAGCAAATGTTTATAAGATTTTTTAAAAAATAATGTCAGTTTTTACCTATATTTGAAATAGATATTTTTGTTAAAACATTCATAAACTTGCTTTTGAACCTATACTATAGATAAAATACGATGAAAAATTATAAAATTCGGGCGCGGAAGCAAATATTTATATAATTTTTTACAAAAATAAAGTCAGATTTTACCTATTTTTGATGAACACGTTGTATGTCGTAAGCTTCATTGGCTGGATTTTAGAATACCTACCACACTTGAAATAGCAATTTTCTTGTTGCAATGTTTTCTTTTACCTAAATTATGATGAAAAATCATAAAATTCGGGCGCGGAAGCAAATATTTATATCATTTTTTACAAAAATAAAGTCAGATTTTACCTATTCTTGAAATAGATATTTTTGTTAAAACATTCATAAACATGGTTTTGGACCTATACTGTGGATAAACTATGATAAAAAATTATAAAATTTGGGCGCGGAAGCAAATATTTATATAATTTTTTACAAAAATAAAGTCAGATTTTACCTATTTTTGATGAATACGTTGTATATTGTACGCTACATGGGCTGGATTCTAGAATACCTAACACACTTGAAATAGCAATTTTCTTGTTGCAATGTTTTCTTTTAGCTAAATTATGATGAAAAATCATAAAATTCGGGCGCGGAAGCAAATATTTATATAATTTTTTACAAAAATAATGTCAGATTTTACCTATTCTTGAAATGGATATTTTTGTTAAAACATTCATAAACATGCTTTTGGACCTATACTGTGGATAAAATATGATGAAAAATTATAAAATTCGGGCGCGGAAGCAATTATTTATATGGTTTTTGCCAAAAAAAAGTCAGATTTTACCTATTTTTGATGAATACGTTGTATATTGTACGCTACATGTGCTGGATTCTACAATACCTAACACACTTGAAATAGCAATTTTCTTGTTGCAATGTTTTCTTTTAGCTAAAATATGATAAAAAATCATAAAATTCGGGCGCGGAAGCAAATATTTATATGATTTTTTACAAAAATAAAGTCAGATTTTACCTATTTTTGAAATGGATATTTTTGTTAAAATATTCATAAACATGCTTTTGGACCTATACTATGGATAAAATATGATGAACAATTATAAAATTAGGGCGCGGAAGCAAATATTTATATAATTTTTTACAAAAATAAAGTCAGATTTTACCTATTTTTGATGAATAAGTTGTATATTGTAAGCTTCATTGGCTGGATTCTAGAATACCTACCACACTTGAAATAGCAATTTTCTTGTTGCAATGTTTTCTTTTACCTAAATTATGATGAAAAATCATAAAATTCGGGCGCGGAAGCTAATATTTATATCAGTTTTTACAAAAATAAAGTCAGATTTTACCTATTCTTGAAATGGATATTTTTGTTAAAACATTCATAAACATGCTTTTGGACCTATACTGTGGATAAAATATGATAAAAAATTATAAAATTCGGGCGCGGAAGCAGTTATTTATATGATTTTTTCCAAAAAAAAAGTCAGATTGTACCTATTTTTGATGAATACGTTGTATATTGTACGCTACATGGGCTGGATTCTAGAATACCTAACACACTTGAAATAGCAATTTTCTTGTTGCAATGTTTTCTTTTAGCTAAAATATGATGAAAAATCATAAAATTCGGGCGCGGAAGCAAATATTTATATAATTTTTTACAATAATAAAGTCAGATTTTACATATTTTTGATGAATACGTTGTATATTGTAAGCTTCATAGGCTGGATTCTAGAATACCTACCACACTTGAAATAGCAATTTTTTTGTTGCAATGTTTTCTTTTAGCTAAAATATGATGAAAAATCATAAAAGTCGGGCGCGGAAGCAAATATTTATATGATTTTTTACAAAAATAAAGTCAGATTTTACCTATTCTTGAAATGGATATTTTTGTTAAAACATTCATAAATATGCTTTTGGACCTATACTGTAGATAAAATATCATAAAAAATTATAAAATTCGGGCGCGGAAGCAATTATTTATATGATTTTTTCTAAAAAAAAAGTCAGATTTTACCTATTTTTTATGAATACGTTGTATATTGTAAGCTACATGGGCTGGATTCTAGAACACCTAACACACTTGAAATAGCAATTTTCTTGTTGCAATGTTTTCTTTTAGCTAAAATATGATGAAAACTCATAAAATTCGGGCGCGGAAGCAAATATTTATATGATTTTTTACAAAAATAAAATCAAGTTTTACCTATTTTTGAAATATATATTTTTGTTAAAGCATTCATAAACATGCTTTTGGACCTATACTGTGGATAAAATATGATGAAAAATTATAAAATTCGGGCGCGGAAGCAATTATTTATATGATTTTTTCCAAAAATAAGTCAGATTTTACCTATTTTTGATGAATACGTTGTATATTGTACGCTACATGGGCTGGATTCTACAATACCTAACACACTTGAAATAGCAATTTTCTTGTTGCAATGTTTTCTTTTGGCTAAAATATGATGAAAAATCATAAAATTCGGGCGCGGAAGCAAATATTTATATGATTTTTTACAAAAAAAAAAAAACAGATTTTACCTTTTTTTGAAATGGATATTTTTGTTAAAACATTCATAAACATGCTTTTGGACCTATACTATGGATAAAATATGATGAAAAATTATAAAATTCGGGCGCGGAAGCAATTATTTATATGATTCTTTCCAAAAAAAAGTCAGATTTTACCTATTTTTGATGAATACGTTGTATATTGTACGCTACATGGGCTGGATTCTAGAATACCTACCACACTTGAAACAGCAATTTTCTTGTTGCAATGTTTTCTTTTAGCTAAAATATGATGAAAACTCATAAAATTCGGGCTCGGAAGCAAATATTTATATGATTTTTTACAAAAATAAAGTCAGATTTTACGTATTTTTGAAATGTATATTTTTGTTAAAACATTCATAAACATGCTTTTGGACCTATACTATGGATAAAATATGAAGTAAAATTATAAAATTCGGGCGCGGTAGCAAATATTTATATATTTTTTTACAAAAATAAAGTCAGATTTTACCTATTATTGATGAATACATTGTATATTGTAAGCTTCATTGGCTGGATTCTAGAATACCTACCACTCTTGAAATAGCAAATTTCTTGCTGCAATGTTTTCTTTTACCTAAATTATGATGAAAAATCATAAAATTCGGGCGCGGAAGCAAATATTTATATAATTTTTTACAAAAATAAAGTCAGATTTTACCTATTCTTGAAATGGATATTTTTGTTAAAACATTCATAAACATGCTTTTGGACCTATACTGTGGATAAAATATGATGAAAAATCATAAAATTCGGGCGCGGAAGCAAATATTTATACAGGCTGTTCCATTTAAATGTGCCACCATTGCTATCTCGAGAACTATAATAGCTACGAGGTTGGTTAAATTAACAAAGAACCACCATTTTACAAGACTAATACAATGAGCAAAAAAAATTTTTTTTTTAACCAGTGGTTCTCAAAATACGGGACACAACTTTCTTATTTTAAATAGGAACGTATGTTTATTTTTAGGTTATTCGACAGAGTATTTTTTTCTGAATTCAACGATATAAATATCATATACTATTTTGATAGATTCATTATATATATCTCTATATATAGTTGGATTCATCTCGAGCATCGCAAAAAGTTTGCTCACGGGTACAGGTCAAACCATTCATGTAATATTTTTAATATTATTTTATTAGATGTGGATTATTGAGGACCAATCGCTTTCGGGTGTCCCATATTTTTACCGTGCATAGTTTTTGTGTAAAAAATCGAAAACTAAGCCAAAAAGGAAAACTGGAACAAAACTGAAAAAAATATCCTAGATGCCAGGTTTGAATTTAAAAAGAATTACTGTGCCATCCGTCATTTTTGACAATTCAATATGAAACTTTTAATTGATTTATTTTGAAAATGAAAAGAGATATTGTGAAGGTAATTACATTTTTATACATTATAATAGTGAGCGAAATATATAAAAATACACTGAATATTAAGTGTGGTGTATTTAAAATATTTAATTTTATGACGTTTGACGTTTATCATCTGTTGGGTCAGTCAATCAAAAAATTCGTGGCACAAGTTTTATATTTTTAAAGAGAAATATACAGAAATATAAAGTAAACTCTGTACAATATACTTTGTGATGTAAGTATATTATTTTAAATTTGTTTCGTTGTATTTAAAGATGTATTTTCATTTCAGTTACAATTTTTAATCGGTTATCCAAACAAGAGTACATTTATAGAAGAGAAATAACATAAAATTACTGATAATAACACTACTAAAGTGTAACTGATTATCATAAAAGTGCATTGTACATAATAATTTACGGCAAACCTTATTTACAATATTTAAATTTTCATGACATATGACGTTTGTCAAAACATCAGCTCTTATCAAAAAATCATCTTGCAAGTCTTGTATTTGCTTGGAGAAATATATAGTAAAATTAGTTTAAAAGTAAAATTACACTACTTTCTGTAATGTAAGTATGTAATTTTGTATATTCTTGGCTGTATTTAGATATGTGTTTTCATTTCAGTTATAGTTTTTAATTGGTTAAGATATCCAAACAAGAATATATTTATAGAAAAGAAATAAGATAATATTACAGATAATAATACTATTAACAAAAAAATAAATTCTGGAAATCAATCAAGCCGCGTCGTATTCAGTCATAAACACATTTATTTAAAAATACTGACAAACCTTTCCTTCATACCCACTTGGAAGAAATGTTTAATAATTTATTGTACAATAATTATTTTAAATTATGTATCTGGATTATAATAAACTGTAAGTAACTGCATTTTATACATTCTTTATGTATTCTTTCATCAAATTTCAGATGAATGTAGTTGATTACAACAAAGATTTGATTTTTAAAATTCTATTGAATTTTGTTATGGAATGAAATGATTTGTTAGATAAAAACGTTTATAAAAACAACGTATCTATCCAATTATTCATTTATCATTGATATTTCAAACAATAAACACTTTCTGCAACCAAATATTAATCGAGAAATGCGTTTTCTATAATAAGGCAATTCGTTGGATGAAAATCATTATTATAATGTATCCTTGAAAATGAAACCAGAAAAATTGCACGATATTATAAAATTTAACAAAAATGGTTCATTTGACACTTGAGTTGGAGACAACTAAGTGAAAAATGTCATATTTACTAAAATGTATAATGAAATATTGTACGAAATTTAATAAGAAATTATCTCCAATACAGGTACTTTTATATAGAATATAAATATTTATATATTAATAGTTAAATATTTTATTTTTTAGATGAGACTATAACCTACACGTACTCAGATACACTAACATGGATTTTTTAATAAACTAAATCAATCTATTGGGCAATAATTATAAAAATAAGTAATAGTAAAACATATTCTTTATTAAATGCAAACTAAAGAATATTCCAGAATGGATTATTTAATCAAGAAAACTGCATTTCAAAATTGATTTACAGTCTGACGTTTAAAAAACTATATTTGATTACTATTCAAACACTTCCAAAGGTAAATTCATACTGTACAGTATTCTTCCCTTATATATAAATACTTTTTAAATCTAATTTATAAATATTTTAGATAGTTAGACCATAGATTTTGTCTGATTACGTGGACAAAATTGACAAGCCTTTATTTCATAGTTTCGGAGGGAATTGTTTAACAATTTATTGTAAAATAATTAGTATATAAATAAATGATGTATCTGGACTTTATTAAACTTTTATTAATTGCAATTTACTCTTTCTTTATACGCATTTCTTAACATTTCTGATGAAAACATTTGATTACAATAGAGATTACATTTTTCAAAATTCTGTAGTATTTTATAATGAAATGAGATGATTTCTCAGATGTAAACGTTTACATAAACAAATTATCTATCCATTTATCCATTTGTAACTGTTGTATGAAACAATAAACATCTTTTCAAACCAAATATTCATATTCTCTTATGCCCGTATGCATAGACAATGGGAAAAACTTAGATTAACTTATCTTAGATAAAATATTAATCTTAGGTTACTATTGCTTTATATGCATAGTCATAATTAAATCTGAGATGTAATAATCTAAGATTATGTATGTAAAGTGTTTTGTAAATCAGGCTTTGCACTACGCATGACACAAATTCTGCTGTCAAATTTCCTTCTAGGTTATTTTGGTTTCTTGACGTTCCTGTGACAAGCGTTACTTATTTTGGTTTTTTGACGTTCCTGTGACAAGCGTTATTTATATTTGTCATAAAAGCAATAAAATGAGCAAGGAAAGGGCGAACAAATTTTCTGTACCAGAAAAACTCCTGTATATTGTAGAAAATTTTCTTCATATTTTGGAAAATAAAAAAACTGATGCTACTACAGTGCAAAAAAAATTTTTGACACTGGTAAACCACGGTTATTTTTAACTGGTTTTAATTTAGATTCTATTAAATTTAAAATATGCATTACAGAATGTTTCATAAATCGAAATCGTAATTTAAATTCATCTTCATTATACATTTCGAATGGATTTGTATGCGCTCTGTAGGTTTTGGGTTTACGAATTCGATCATTTAAAATTTCCAGCTCTGCAAGAGATTCCAAAGATGATGATAAATTTGATAAACTTGATGATGACGAACTTGTAGAATCCGTAAATACTACTATAGTTTAAATTTGAACAAAAAGTTATTAACAACTAAACTTAATTGCAATACTTCAAATGTAATATACTCGTAACATTTCACAAGTGACAGCTACAAACATGAATGATCGCAAATCTCAGATCAAATCGGTTAACCACGCAAAATTGGCAAGTTAAGATAATCTGAGTTTAAACTCGCGTTAAATAAGCAATGTTCTCTATGCATACGAAAATTTACAAGGGTTAATGTAATCTAAGTTTAAGGACTTAACTTTTATCTATGCATACGGGCATTAGTCGAACTTGACTGTGATTGTACTGCACGAAAATTCGTGTTTTCATTAAGAAATAATGCAAAAGAACGTATAAAAATTGGTTACTTTATCTACAACTAACAGGCATATAAATTTTTAGTTATGTGTGAGTAGTTCATATATACTTCCACAGATGGCGCCACAGGTTCACTTAAATTCCAAAATAACTATTCAAATTGTATTTATTATACTTTTATAATCATTTATATTGATATTTATAATAAAAAATAAATTATTAATAACAAAAACAATAGTTGTAGATAAATACATATATAATTCAGCTTCATAAATATATAAATGAACATAGCAACAGAAAAACATGAATATAATCATGTTTTTTTTAGCAATATAAAAATGTATCAGTTTATAAATTTTGGTATGTTATTTCACATTATTTATATTTATAAAATAGATAATTATTTTCAAAATAATACATTTTTATATATTCTTTAACTAACTTCATACTTATTGTGTCAAGTTATGACATTTAAGTTCTGTCAAACTGAATGTATTGTATGAAAATACAAATATTGTTAAGATATAATAAAAATACATAAAATTGGGTTAAACGTATTATTTAAATCTTTTCTTCTTATGTATTTTGATGATTAAACGATTGTATCTCAAAATCTCTAAGCGCGGGAAATTTAAAATCTCTATAATTTCATTTATTTATCAACATGTATTTTTATTTATTTCCTAAACGGTCTCGCGTGCCGCTTTGAACGTGTTATAAATAAATAATATACATTACAACAAATGTTTCTAAGTCTAACACATAGTAGCACCCCCCGTAGAAGGGTGTGAAAAAAATTCATCAATTTCCAAAGTTGGAATATTAAATATATGATATTATTTGATAAGTTATGTGTGAGTAGTTCATGTACAGGGTGTTCCATTAAAGCGTGCCACCATTTCTATCTCGAGAACTATAAGAGCTACGAGGTTGGTTAAATTAGCAAAGAACCACCATTTTACAAGACTAATACAAAGAGCAAAAATAGCTATTTTTAGTACAAGTGAGCAAAATATGTCTTTTTTTCACGGGCTCAGAAATTTAAAAAAAAAAAACGAAACATTGTACTTTTTTATTTAATAATGAAAATCTCAACAGTACAATTATGTTTATAAATTATAATTAAATTTAATGTAATTTAATGTAAAATGTATTATAATGTCTGTAATCCCATGAAAACATTGTGCTCAGAGTTAGTGTATTTTGCTCACTAATGTTATTTACTTTGCTCACTTGTGAAGAAATTTATTTACTTTGCTCACTTGTGATTCAATATGCTACTTTGCTCACTGTTTTAAGTTGAATAATGATGTATTTTGCTAACGATTTTGGAAAAAACTTTTTTTTGACCTGTGGTTCTCAAAATACGGGACACAACTTTCTCTTTTTAGATGGGAACATATGTTTATTTTTAGGTTATTCGATAGACCATTTTTTTCTGAATTCAGCGATATAAACATCATATACTATTTTGATTGATTCACTATCTATATATCTATCTATCTATCTATCTATCTATCTATCTATCTATATTTGGATTCATCACGACGATCAGGCATCGTTTGTCCAGCTCAAACTCCTAGACCATTCGAGTAATTGCTGTAATTTTTTTTCCAAGTTGTAGTGTCCATTGTGCCGGAGTGCCTTTTGGGGGTCTCATATTTTTACTGTGAGTGGTTTTTGTTTAAAAAAATAAAAACTGCGTAAAATTGGTACATTGAAACAATGGATCCCAGAGGCCATGTCAAATGTGAGAAGAATCACGGTTGTCATACGTCAAATTTGACAATTCAATATGAAACTTTTATTTGATTTTTTTGGAAAATGTGAAGAGATATTATGAGTTGAATTATGTTTTCATATATTATAATAGTGAGCGAAATTTTTTCTGAATTCAGCGATATAAACATCATATACTATTTTGGTAGATTCATTATCTACTAGCGTGCAGAATTGAGAAAAATGTTACATTCCGATCGGCTTTTGTTTTCTGCAAAAATTTCTCAAAAGTATGTCGAGTTTGGTCTCAAATGAAAGGTCTTAGTGAGGCCTGACGTGGAAATATGAAATAATTGTTTCATGTCGATCGGCATTTGTTTTTTGCAGTGACAGCGGAGCTCTAGGGAATGCTCGGCGTAGCCGAGAATTCGCTAGTCATATACTATTTTGGTAGATTCATTATCTACTAGCGTGCAGAATTGAGAAAAATGTTACATTCCGATCGGCTTTTGTTTTCTGCAAAAATTTCTCAAAAGTATGTCGAGTTTGGTCTCAAATGAAAGGTCTTAGTGAGGCCTGACGTGGAAATATGAAATAATTGTTTCATGTCGATCGGCATTTGTTTTTTGCACCGACAGCGGAGCTCTAGGGAATGCTCGGCGTAGCCGAGAATTCGCTAGTCATATACTATTTTGATATATTCACTATATATCTATATTTGGATTCATCTCGAGCATCGCAAAAACTTTGCTCACGGGTACAGGTCAAACCATTCATGTAATAATTTTAATATTATTTTATTAGATGTGGTTTAATGAGGACCAATCGCTTTAGGGTGTCTCATATTTTTACAGTGCATAGTTTTTGTGTAAAAAATCGAAAACTAAGCTAAAAAGTATAACTGGAACAAAACTGAAAAAAATATCCTGGATGCCATGTATAAATTTAAGAAGAATCACGCAGTCATCCGTCACTTTTGACAATCTGTCTATGAACTTTAATCGATTGTATCTTTTAATAGAACATTGATATCAAAGATTTGAAAACAGTGTCATGAATAATAGTCCTGAGCAAAGGTTTTACCATTATTTTAAGTTTATAACACAACACATTTATTTATTTTAAATTTTGACGTTTCGAATTACATAAGTCAATGTTGCCAAATGTGTGATAAAATAACTAAACAAAAAACAAATATTCCTAAATGAACTTCACTGAAGACAGTGGCTGTTATATTTTAATATAAACATTGTTGCCAAATTATGAAGTAACTAAATAAAAAACAAATGTTCCTAATTAAATTAAACACTTTGCTGTGTTTGATATCAAAAGAAAGAAAACCATCAGGGCCGATTTTGAAATGACAAAAAAAAATGTGTCATGTCGATCTGCATTTGTTTTTCGTAAAAAGTTGTTAGAAGTTGGCCGTCCTTGGGTTTTAAGAAAATGACACAATGTGGACTGGTGTGCACGAAAGACAAAAATGTTCTAGGTAGATTATAACATGTTTTTTTTTGCAAAATTTTGTCAGAGAAAAATGTCGTGTTTGAGTATTTTCGAATTACATAAGTCAATGTTGGCAAATGTGTAATGAAGTAACTAAACAAAGAACAAATATGCCCAAATTAACTTTACTGCAGACAGTGTACATTGTATTAGGCTAGGTCTTGATGAGGGCTAGCGTGCAGAATGAACAAAAATGTTCCATATCGAACGGCTTTTGTTTTTTGAAAAAAGTTGTTAGAAGTATGTGGTGTTTGGTATCAAATTAAAGAGCTCGATAAGAGCTAGCGTGTAGAATTAACAAAAATGGTCAATGTTGATCGGCTTTTGTTTTTTGCAAAACTTTTTCAAAGATATGTCAAGTTTGGTCTCAAATGAAAAGTCTCGTTGAGGGCTCGCGTGCAGAATTGAAAAAAATATGCTATGTCGATCGGTTTTTGTTTTTTGCAAAAAGTTCTCAAAGGTATGTCGAGTTTGGTCTTAAATTAAACGTCTTGATGAGGGCTAGCGTGCAGAATTAACAAAAATGTGTCATGTCGATCGGTTTTTGTTTTTTGCAAAAAGTTGTCAGAAGTGTGTGGTGTTTGGTATCAAATGAAAGATTTCGATAAGGGCTGATGTGCAGAATTAACAAAAATGGTTAATGTTGATCGGCTTTTGTTTTTTGCAAAAAGTTTTTAAAAGTATGTCGAGTTTGGTCTCAAATGAAAGGTCTCGTTGAGGCCTAGCGTGCAGAATTGATAAAAATGTTCCATTCCGATCGGCTTTTGTTTTCTGCAAAAAGTTCTCAAAGGTATGTCGAGTTTGGGTTCAAATGAAACGTCTCGTTGAGGGCTAACGTGCAGAATTGACAAAAATGTGCTATGTCGATTGGTTTTTGTTTTTTGTAAAAAGTTGTCAGAAGTATGTGGTGTTTGGTGTCAAATAAAAAGGCTCGATACAGGCTGGCGTGTAGAATTAACAAAAACGGTCAATGTTGATCGGCTTTTGTTTTTTGCAAAAATTTCTCAAAGTTATGTCGAGTTTGGTCTCAAATGAAAGGTCTCGTTGAGGGCTAGCGTGCAAAATTGATAAAAATGCTCCATTCCGATCGGCTTTTGTTTTCTGCAAGAAGTTCTCCAAGGTATGTCAAGTTTGGTCTCAAATGAAACGTCTGGATGAGGGCTGGTGTACAGAATTAACAAAAATGGTTAATGTTGATCGGCTTTTGTTTTTTGCAAAAAGTTTTTAGAAGTATGTCGAGTTTGGTCTCAAATGAAAGGTCTCGTTGAGGGCTAGCGTGCAGAAATGACAAAAATGTACCATAACAATCGGTTTTTGTTTTTTGCAAATAGTTGTCAGAAGTATGTGGTGTTTGGTCTCAAATGAAAGGTTTCGTTGAGGGCAAGCGTGCAGAATAGACAAAAATGTTCCATGCCGATCAGCTTTTGTTTTATGCAAAAAGTTATTAGAAGTATATCATGTTTGGAATCTAAAGAAAGGTCTCATTGGGGGCTGACAAGCAGATATAATTTTTTTATAATGTCGATCGGCATTTGTTTTTTTTCTTTGACAGCGGAGCTCTAGGGAATGCTCGGCGTAGCCGAGAATTCGCTAGTCATATACTATTTTGATAGATTCACTATATATCTATATTTGGATTCATCTCGAGCATCGCAAAAATTTTGCTCACGGGTACAGGTCAAACCATTCATGGAATAATTTTAATATTATTTTATTAGATGTGGTTTATTGAGGACCAATCGCTTTTGGGTGTCTCATATTTTTACCGTGCATAGTTTTTGTGTAAAAAATCGAAAACTAACCGAAAAAGGAAAACTGGAACAAAACTGAAAAAAATATCCTAGATGCCAGGTTTAAATTTAAAAAGAATTACTGTGCCATCCGTCATTTTTGACAATTCAATATGAAACTTTTAATTGATTTATTTTGAAAATGAAAAGAGATATTGTAAAGGTAATTATGTTTTTACACATTATAATAGTGAGCGAAATATATACAAATACACTGAATGTTAAGTGTGGTGTGTTTTAAATATTTAATTTTATGACATTGACGTTTATTATACGTAAGGGTACCAAAAATATAAATAGGCTATTATAAATTGTAAATATAATATATTTTGTTATAAATCAGTATATTTTAATGATTCGTACATATACATTCCAATAAAAACGTATTTTAAATAAAAAAAACTAATTCCGTTTTCACTTTTGTTTGAGAACTGCTTTCCACCATTGCAGGTACATTTCAAAACAATAAATCTTGAGAAATAAGGCGAATAACAAGGTAATGTTTGTATTATTATGTCTATTACTATAAAACTTAATTTATCTATATATTTTCTTTTCAATTAAAACACTTTCAATTATACGGTTATGCATGACCGGATTTTTTGACAGATGGACTCATAAAGTGACAGATAGCTCGGTGAAAAAGACTATTTCAGGAAGTGATTATTTCTTCTAAAATTACAGCGAGATATTGTATGAAAATTATCGCAAATCATCATTAATACATGTACGTTAAGGTATAATATAAATATTTGCATATTAATTGTAAATTTTGTTCATTTTTAGTTAGTTTTCCTAATCTACATGAACTTTGACATATCGAGATGTAATTATAAATAAAATGAAGCAATTAGTTTGATAAAAATCATTATTATAAGTGAAAATATAACGTATCCCTCAAAAAGAAACCAGAAAATTGGATGATATGATAAAATTTTACAAAAATTTCGCATTTGACACTTCAGTTGGAGACACGAACTAGTTCGCAGCGTGAAAATATCATTTTTACTACAATATATAGTAAAATATCGTATAAAATGTTATTGAAATAATGTATTTTACAGGTATTTTAATGTAGAATATAAATATTTGTATATTAACAGTAAATTTGATACATTTTTAGTTAGTTCTCGTAACCCACATGTACTCAGGTATACCGAGATGAAATTTTAAATAAAGTAAAACAATTCATTGGGCAAATATTGTTAAAATAAGTGACAATATAACATATTCTTTAAAATACAACCCAGATTATTCAAAAATTTTTACCACAAAAATATATTTTAATTCCCTAAACCATTGTTTTACTATCACTGGTTTATATTGTTTTACCGACATCAACTGAGCGAACTTCATGTTAAATCAATTTTTAGAATAGATAAAATCTGACTTTATTTTTGTACAAAATCATATAAATATTTGCTTCCGTGCCCTAATTTTATGTTTTTTTTGTCATTGTTTACCTAAAGGAAGACATTGCAACAAAAAAATTGCAACTTTAAGGATGGTAGGCATTCTAGAATCCAGCCTAATAAAAAATACTCGCATCAATGTAAAATTATGTACTTTTGCAGTTTAGAACGGAAATATATACAAGCGGATTTACTGCGGGCAACAAAGTATGAGTTTATTTCAATGTTTTTCTATTTATTTATATTTATTATCAATTACAGCTTTTAATTTGTGTGACAAATAAATTTGAAGCCTAAACAAGTTCTGCATTTCTTATAATTCTACAAAGAAAGCAGAAGAACTTTTTGTTTACGGAATACAATGTATGCAAGATAGGAGACGTTTCATTTTATGTGAGTACATATTTTAATTTATTAGTTTCATCATCGTCATTACATATATTATTAAAAATAGTCATAACAGTATGATTAATTATTGCAAAACTGCGTAGTTCTTAAATTTTATTTCCTGGAAATAAATATTAACAATTGTTTCCACAGGCGTTTATTGTTATTATTTTTTTGTACAATCAATTTGATGTCAATACTTCAAATATACCTTACATTCATTATTTATTATTATCTTCTTCATTATCTGCATGGTTTTGAATATAATCAAATTACTAAAATAAAAATACGGTATAATAAAAATTCGCACGTCCATGAACATAAATTTCAAATTTTCTTCCTAGACATATAGTTTAGTAGCTTTTAAAGAAAATTGGTGGTCCCGTGATTATCACTTGCTTTTGATCAGGCTTTTATAATTATTTCAAATAAAATTTTTATTTGCATACACCTACAAATTTTAAAATTTTGCAATATACAATCATTGAATTATCAAAAAATTAGTGTTAAACTGTTGGTAACTTATATTCCGTATTTACCATAATGTCCTGTCGTTATTACAGGTTGTTTATTTATTGGCTTTTATTAAATTATAATTTTATTTTAATAATTAGGCATGCTTAGGAAAACAAAATTTGTTTAATTACTTAATTGTTCTTTCACTTCTGTGTAAGGCAGTTATATTTATTGTGTTTTCAATAAATCGAATTGCGAATCAAACTGATAGTTTTGATAATTTGTTCTCTACTGCAGAATAATATATTTTAAAAATCCCGTTTGTTGTGCTGCCGAATTTGAATTTAAGGTGAGAATTTATTTTTCATATCTTTTATTTAACTATAGGTAATTTCATCGTTAAATATTTATTGTTTTCTCTCTTCTAATTGTTAATAAAATGAAATGAATTGCCTTCGGAATTACCATAATTTTATATACATAGGTATATTGATAATGTTGGACAAGTATTTTAATTTTTATTTTACTGTAGGTTTGAAAATAATCTGCAGTTGCGAAGCAGTAAGAGTGCAAGCATATATATTCAAAATAGAAAAAAAAGTATTCCTGTTTGAAGCTGCAGCCTGACGTATTGCTGATAATAGTAACACAGAACCCTGACTTATTGCTGGTAAAGGTAACACTGAAAATAACAACGCACTCAAAACCTGTAAGTGTTTATTTTAATTTCTGTAATAACACAAGTGTAACAAAATGCCAACTAAAAGTGAAAAAAATCGCCTTAAGCGTAAACAAAGATACGAGAAAAATATAGATAACAAAAATTGCTGTAGTAATCCGGATAATGTAGTAGAAAATGTTTATATAAATCGTCAGGTTAAGTCAGGCAATGCGGGAAAATTATTATTACTAGAACACAGTAAAGATGGTGAAGTAGAATATAATATACAAACGGGTAATTTAAATACAGGTATTGAAATAGTTGGCAATCAAATACAGCTAATAGAACGTGATTATAATACTTTAATGAATCCTGCTGGATATTTAGAAGACATTCATATAGACTTTTTCTTTTCGTTAGTACGTTCTGTAACTGAGTTCGACCCTCAGCCAACAGTGTATGTAGATGCTCCAGACCGAATAGTTGAAATTGAGCAAGGAACAAGACACCTACAAATTTTATTCGTGCCAGGTGCAAATATTGGGAGCGTTGGTCATTGGATTACAGCGTATTATGACGGATTAGAAATTACAATTTACGATAGCATGAATTCCCCGAATTTAAATGCTGGTGTTAAATTATATTTAGAAAGATTATTCCCCTATAGTCCCTCAATTAGGTTTGTACGAGTTCAACAACAGACTAACACCTATGATTGCGGGCTGTTTGCAATAGCTTTCTTTACAAGTTTAATACTTAACCGGAATCCTGAGCATGAAACTTACGATAGTAACAGACTTAGATCACACGTTTTACAAATGTTTCGAACACGTAATATTACAGCATTTCCAGTAACTCGTCAACAGCAATTGAAAGAAAATTATTTAAAACGTAAGGCGAACGAAACAGACGAAGAACGCGTTAAACGTCTAAGAGAGAATGACAACTATAAATTAAAATATATAGCTAATGAAAAAATTGATGATAAAATAAGGCGGATAGAGAAACAAAAAGAACTAAATTCTAATTCTATTGCTCGCGAAACATCACAAGAAAAAACAAATAGATTGGAAAAACTTCAATCAAATTTTAATAATTACGTGCAAAATGAAACAGCAGAACAAAAGGAGAATAGATTAGCAAGACTTAAAGTGAATTTACAAAATTATTTACAAATTGAAACTCCCGAGCAAAAACAAACACGTTTAGAAAAAAATAGAGACAACTTTGATAATTTAGTTAAAACGGAAACTGTAGAACAAAAACAGAAACGATTAACGAAAAATAACATAATTAATAAAAATAAAAATAAGGCACGTAAAATCATTGTTCAAAATGATAAATATATGTTAGCTAGAAAGGGATTAGGAGTTCAAATTGAGCCCCACTCCTTGGGACCAATGAATGTTTTATGTTCATATTGTTCATCTGTAAATTTTTCATACGAAAAGCCCTCGGACGGCAAATTTACTTATTGCTGTCGAAAGGGAAAAATAAACGTAGATCAATTAAATGAGTTCCCTGAATATATTAAAAATCTAATGTTAGGTAAAGATTCAGATAGCAGAAATTTTAGAGAAAATATTAGGCAATACAATAGTGCTTTAGCATTCGCATCGTTTGGGGCAAAAATTTCCGCCCCTCCAGGCAAAGGGCCCTACTGTTTCCGTATCCACGGCCAAATTTACCATGATTCTGCCAGCTCAATGTACCCTAAACCAAATGAAACAGAAAAATATGCCCAATTATACATAATTAATTCAAATGAAACGTTAGAGTAACGAATGAACGTAGAGTGTAATAAAAATTGTAAGCCAAATATCATGGGTCAATTAGATGTAATACTTAGGGAGGTTAATCCGTATTGTCAGGCGTATATGATGTTGAAAGAAGTAGAGCAGCGGGAATTAGCCAAAGCTAACCAAACAAATCAGTCGGTGCCAGAAATAAATTTGTGGATTGTAAATGACAGAAAAAAAGATAAACGTAGGTACAATATCCCCATATGTAATGAGGTGGCAGTTGTTTTTACGTCCAATGACGGTGAGCCACCAATAGATAGGGACATTTGTGTCCACCCAAAAGTTGGCGGTTTAGTTCGAATTAATCAGTTTAGTGAAAACTGCGACCCCATGTCCTATCCTTTATTATTTCCTCGCGGTGAATGTGGCTGGAACATGAATTCAAAACAAGCTGACGGTATTAAAAAACAAAGCATGTTACAGTTTTACATGAACAGATTAGCGGTTAGAAACACATTTAACCCATGTTTAGAAGCCGGTAAACTAACTCAACAATACATTGTAGATGCGTATGTTAAAGTCGAAGCCGAAAGATTAACGTACATTAGACTAAATCAGCCTACTCTCAGGGTAGAGCTATATAGTGGGTTGATGGACCACATTAATAATTTGGCAGAGAATGAAGGCGGAAAAGCAGGCACCATGATTATTCTACCGTCTACATTTCAAGGTGGTAGTCGATTCATGCTAAAAATGTACCAAAATGCCATGTCTATTGTTAGAGAATTTGGCCGCCCTGATCTATTTATAACAGTGACATGTAACCCGAAATGGCCAGAAATTGTACAACAGTTGCGCGAGGGTCAAACCTCTGCAGACCGCCCAGACATAACCGCCAGAGTTTTTAACGGAAAAATAAAAAGTATGTTGCATGAATTTTTACATGACAATATTTTTGGGAAAGTTGTGGCATTCATATATGTAATTGAATTCCAAAAACGCGGTCTGCCTCACATGCATTTATTATTAACTTTAGATAGTGCAAGTAA
The DNA here is from genome assembly GCA_035578165.1 of Stenolophus ochropezus. Classification (NCBI taxonomy): domain Eukaryota; kingdom Metazoa; phylum Arthropoda; class Insecta; order Coleoptera; family Carabidae; genus Stenolophus; species Stenolophus ochropezus. Next base: position 44,890 of record JAQOWZ010000095.1, read on the forward strand.
AATCCGTAACAAAGATGACATTGACGAAATAGTCAGTGCAGAAATTCCCGACGAGGACGCAGAACCGGAATTGTACCAATTAGTTCGTTCACATATGATTCACGGTCCGTGCGGTATTCTAAACAAAAATTCGCCGTGTATGAACGAAAATAAATGTTCAAAAATGTTCCCTAAAGATTTTAGAAATGAAACACATGAAAACATTAACGGTTACCCCCTGTATAAACGGTCAAATAATAATGCAAAAATGTACATTCTTTGGAAAAATGGTTTAGTTAAATACACGGCAGACAATAGGTGGATAGTTCCGTACAATCCGTATTTGTTAAAAAAATATAGAACCCACATAAATGTTGAAATATGCGCATCAGTAAAAAGTATAAAATATATTTGTGATTATTTGTGCAAGGGGCATGATTGCGCGAGCGTCAAATTAGGACAGCTTGATAAAAATAAAGTTGTACAGTGGGATGAAATAAACGGTTATTTAGATGCTAGGTATGTATCTGCCCCAGAATGTTGTTGGAGGCTTTTAGAATATCCGTTGCATGACAAGTCTCATACAATAATGGAATTAGCAGTACATTTAAAAAATCAACAGGCAGTATTTTTCACTAACGGTCAAGAAAAAAAAGCTGTTGAACGAGCAGCGAAAAAAAATACAACATTAACAGCTTGGTTCCTACTCAATGAAATAGACGTTAATGCCCGGCAATATGTTTACATGGAAATTCCTAAATATTATGTATTTGTTAATAATGCATGGAAAGCTAGACAACGTGAGACAAAGCCACCTATCGGCCGAATGATTTCCGTTAGTTCTAGAGATATTGAAAGATTTCATTTAAGATTAATTTTAGTGCATGCAAAAGGTGTCACAAGCTTCGAAGACTTGCGTACCGTCGACGGAAAATTATATAATACATATCAGGAAGCTGCCCGTGCATTAGGTCTTTTAGCTAATGATAAAGAGTGCGAAAATTGTTTAGACGAGGCTGTGTTGAGTAAATTTCCCAGACAATTACGTGAATTATTTGCTTATTTAATTTGCTTCCATACGTCAACCAATGCCTTAAGCTTATGGGAAAAATTTAAACATTATTTAATGGAAGACTATTTATTACATAATTCTGAAAAAGTTGCACAAAGTAAATGTTTATTAAAAATACAGGAAATACTCGATATGCATAAATTCACCTTAAGTGATTTCGGTTTGCCCCAACCCGAAAATATTGATGATTTAGAAAATGAAACTAATTCTTTTGATGTAGCAGCCGAAAAATTATAGGGAGAACAAAATGTAGCTTTATTTAACAGAGACCAAATAGAAATTTTAAATAACATATTAAATGCCGTAAATGACAATAATTGCACAAGTAGATATTTCTTTGTTGACGGTCCCGGGGGAACAGGGAAAACATTTCTGTATAACACATTGATAAGTATTTTAAGGGGCCAAAATCAAAAAGTTATAGCTGTAGCTTGGACGGGAATAGCAGCTACTCTGTTAAAAGGTGGTCAAACAGTTCACTCAGTATTCAAGTTACCAGTGCCTGTAAATGACGGATGTGTATGTAGAGTGAAATCAAATAGCAAAGCGGGTAAATTAATAAAAGAGGCAAGTGTAATAATCTGTGATGAGGTAACAATGATACCAAAACACGCACTCGATGCAATAAATTTATTATTACAAGATTTGATGGAAAATAAAATACCATTTGGGGGAAAAGTAATAGTTTTAGGTGGCGATTTCAGACAGTGCTTGCCAATAGTCAATTACACAAACCATCGAACTGTAATAATTGAAACATGTGTTGTAAAAAGTCATTTATGGCCACTATTTACAAAATTTTCATTAAAACAAAATATGCGCGTAAATAAAGACGAAAAAGAATTTTCAGAATATTTATTGAAAATAGGCAACGGTGAAAATGAAATTGTCAAAATTCCTGCACATTGCGTTTCCGAAACATGTCTAGCAAATGAAATATTCGGTGAAGATGTCATACAACCTGATGATATTTATAAATTTACAGATAGAGCCATTTTAGCACCAAAAAATGATGACACAATGATAATTAATGAACACGTATTAAATAAAGTTGTAGGGTCATCTAGAGTATATTTAAGTGCTGATTCTTGTGAATGTGATGAGATAAACAAAATTAATTACCCCGCCGAATTATTGAATGGCCTAACACCAACCGGAATGCCTCCTCACAAATTAACACTAAAAATTGGAGCAATAGTAATGTTATTAAGAAATATGAATCCCAAGCGTGGTCTGTGTAATGGAACAAGGTTCATAATAAAAGACATGAAAACTAATTATTTAGATGTAGAAGTTCTAACAGGACAGAGTGCAGGTAGCCGGCTCTATTTACCACGTTTTGATTTAATTACCGAAACAGATTTACCATTCACCTTGAAACGAAGGCAATTCCCAATAAGATTAGCTTTCTCAATGACAATATATATATATCCCAAGGCCAAACATTTAATTATGTAGGAATAAATTTAGAAAATCCAGTCTTTTCACATGGCCAATTGTATGTTGCGATGTCAAGAGTAAGAAGTTCAAACAATTTAAAGATAAAATTGCCAGATTCAAATATTATTAAAAATTCAAAAGAAGCATTCACAACGAATGTAGTGTTTAAAGAAATTTTAAATTAAACAAGTTTAAATCATTTAAAACAAGTGACAAATTTGAAATATGAATATGAAAGAAATATTTAAATTGTATTAAAATTAATTTAAAAACTACCGAGCAAAATATTTAATGTTAAAAGTAAAAGATATTAAAATCATGTTAAAAAATACAATATATGTCCAATTACATTTTAATCAGTAACATAATTATATAACAAAAATTTCTTATACAAGTTTATAAAAATTAAATCATATTTTAAAAATCAATTATGAGAAAGCAATAAAGATCAATTTAAAGTATAAAATAAAAGTATGTAGATATATTCATAATAAATTTGAAACGCAAATTAAAAATATGTAATAATATAAAAAGGAATAATATGAATTAAATATATAAATTTAAAATGTTAAATTATACAAGTAGAAATCAATGAATACAATTTTAACTGACTATGAACGAAATAGCAATAAAATGTAAATTGTATTATAATTAAATTAAAAACTATTAAGCTAAATATACAATTTTAAATGTAAAAGATATTAAAATAATGTCAAAATGAACATGAAAGAAAGAAATATTTATAATATCTAAATTGTATTAAAATTAATTTAAAAACTACCGAGCAAAATATTTCATGTTAAAAGTAAAAGATATTAAAATCATGTTTAAAAATTCAACAATTACATTTTAATCAGTAAACTAATTATATAACAAAAAAATGTCATATTATTTATATGTTTATAAAAATTAAATGATATATTAAAAATCAAATATGAGAAAAAAAGCAAGAAAGATCTATTTGAAGTATTAAATAAAAGCATGTAGAAACATTCATAATAAATTTGAAACGTAAATTAAAAAATATGTATGTAATAATATATAAAGAAATAAAATGAATAAATTGAAAATATTAAATTAAACAAGTAGAAATCTTTGAAAACAATTGATAAATTTTAAATATGATTATGAAATTGTATTATAAATAATTTAAAAACTATTTAGCGAAATATTTAATGTTAAAAGTATAATATATTAAAATCATGTTGAAAAGTACAATGTACAATTACATTCTACTCATTGAACCAATTATACAACAAAAAAAAAATATTAAGACATGTTTATAAAAATTAAATTAATAAAATATAAAAATCTTATATCAGAAAGCAATAAAGATCAATTTAAATTATAAATTAAAAACATGTTGAAACATTATTGATAAATTTGATACAAAATAATATGAATGAAATAAATAAATTAAAACATGTATTATAATAAAAAAGTTATTATGATGACAATATTTGATTTGTTAAATATAATATAATATACAATATATTTTATATACACTGCATGTAATTAATATAAAAATGAAAAATTTTTTCAACATGAAAAGTGGTTCGTAAAATATTGTAAAAGATTAAAACAAAAAGAACTTAAGTCTGATAAAACCATTGCGCCTTTTACATATTTTACGGACCTTGCCAAAATGAAGGTATAATAAAAAGAATAATTGTAAAAGGCAATTATTTATAAAACTAATTATTATAAGTATGTAATAAATTAAATATAAAGCAATCACAATCTAAACAAAATGAAAATGTAAGAAATATTATGATAAAAGATAATAAAAAAATACTCACAATGAAAATCATATATAAAATAAAAAGTATAAAGCAATGGTTTAGTATTAGAAAAAGTTTCTATAACGTCTAAAATCCTGGTTTAGTCTATGCGTTACTAATATTTTAAAAAAATATATGTACATTACAAATTTTATTTTCTGATGAAAAGGTCCCTACATCTAATGGTAAAAAGGAAACTTATTTTATATGCAGGTTTATATAAAAAATATTTATTGTTTTTTACATTAAAAGACAAATATAATAAAATTATATTTTATTCCATTTATTTTCCCTCTATTTGGTTAAAGAAACATTCTTTTATTATAATACAACAGTCATTAGTTTGCATTAATATTTTTCTTTAATGTAATAGAGCTTAAACAATACTTCTGTCAATAATTTTTAATTAATACCATCAAAAAGAAAGACGTTATACGAAAACTATCTAATACCAGGCTTAAGTTAAAACATGTTGCGTCTCTCTATAATATGTATTAGAAATGTGACGTTAAACAAAAGTATATAATAAATCGCAACATGTGGGCGGGCCAGTCTACCATTGTACCTCAAAATTCATGCAACAGAATATAAATCCACATTTATTTGGCAATATACTACATACTACTACAAAACCGCAAAGTATGGTAAAAATTCCATCTACTGCTGGTGGGTTTTGAAGTGTTATGTAATTAAGTCATTGTCACTGTTGTATGATTTTGAGTAACAAGATTTTCATTTAAAAAAACTACAAAAGTACAAATATTAACTGCAATTTATTTGGTAAGAGTACATTCAATTTATATTTTTTTTGTTTTAAATTACATTTTTATGTACATAATGTGTACCATATTATCTATAATTCCTTGGTAGACTTGGCAAGACAATGACTTGATACATAATACTTTAAAACCCTATACCAGTGGTATTTGGGATTTTTGCTGTACTTTGCTTCAATATTATAATAGCCCGTGGTTAAAAAAATTTAAAAAATAAATAAGAAAAAATAAGCTTCATCAAAATTAATCGTCACAAATTGGCTGGCTGGAATGAAGCAAATGAAGCACAAGACATTATAAAATAATAATAATAATAATAATAAAAAACCACAAAGCGATCCAATAAAAGAAAAATAAGAGAGTAATAAATCGCAAAAGTATGAAAGTGTGTAAATGTTTGTATGAAATCGAGTTGCCAGGTTATCAAAATTTGTATTTTATTTTATATGAAAGATTATACAATTTTAACAATAATAACTACAGTTAGTAAACAAATCGTATTCTTTTAATATTTTGTTGAGTTGAGTGACATATTTCTATAAATTATCTAAAATGTAAATGAAATTTTTATTAATATTATTATGCATTCATATTTTTAAATTATTTAATTTATTTGTATTAAAAATTATCTGGCAACTCAAATAATTTCTAATAAAAATTAAAATATAATGTCAGAAAACTTTTTCAAAATTATATATTTCTTAAAAAAAATGTAGAATGATTTGTTTAACTTTTGTAACTAATTAAAAGTTAAATTCATAGTATATAATAAAGATACACAAATATCAAAAAAATTTCATTTGATTCACATCGATATAATATGGTATGTTATTATCAAGTTCTGGGAAATAAAATTTTTGTATTTCATATTTTTAGATAATAAAAACTGAAATCTACACTGCATTATGGCTGTAAACTATGTCGAATATAATAAATATGGGATACAAGTATACCAGTATTTGGACAATTACTTATGTGAAATCGTAATACCGAAGTTTTTTCAACTGGGGCGAACATTTTTTTTTATAAAAAAAGTGTTTGAATGTTTACATATTTTATATAAATTAATAATGTTCCTTTTTAAAAACAGAAAACTGGATCGATCATACCCTGGGATAAAATCTACAAGTTGAATGTTTCTTCGTTAAATATTTCATTCATTTCAATCACAAGAAAATAATTCAATTTTAATCGAAGCATATAGCATATTTTAATTTAAATGATAAATGAAATATAGTAGTTTATATTTTGATGTCAGACACTGAATCCACTGTAAAAAGGAGGTAACAATTAAAAGAAAATAATCTTCCTCAATTATATTAGTCTTTATTTGTAGAGGACAGGAGTTTCACCAGAATGTCTTTTTGAAATACTTGTCAACAATAATCTCGACTGAGAAGCGATATTGAATATTTTGGAACCGAACTTTGAAACCTATTCGCTGACAATTTTCCTGCCATTGGAAAAACTTCAATATTATAGACAAAGTTTAATAAGAATGGTAAATACATTTATATTAAAAAAAACATCTTTATTAATTATTATTTTTTATTTAACAGAATGCACAACGCTTTCATCACTGGCAGAATACTTCTTCGAATTATCAAATAATTTATTAACCTTTTAAAGGCCAACGTTCCCTTTTTGGGAACATGAATTTAATTATTATTTATAAGGGAATATATTTGTTTAGAGCTTTTTCAAGTATTTATGTATAAAATACAAGTCCTAATGGTAAACTTTTTAATATATACGTGTCATATTTTTATGAACTTTTTAAAAAAAATAATATCAAATATGATCATTTTCACACATTTTGTCCTCTATACATAAAAAATGACGTGTCCTGCATAATTCTTTATACATGACGCCCAAAATTTGATTATAGATACATTACTTCATAAAGATTACCATAATCGTCTTAATTTTACGCTAAAAAGTTGTAGTTAGCTATAGGTGTGCTAAAAAATTAGATGTCCCATTTTAGGAACGTTGGCCACCGCAGGGAAGAAAAATTTAAAAGTTCGTTCTTATATTACAATGTGCAAGTTTAGACAGTATTTTTGCATGTATTTGTAGATATTTTTACATTTGTGGTTTATTCATTGTGAAGTGTTGTGCTGTTTGAATCTCAAGCCGTTTTATAAAACAATTTGTTTCAAAAATGGACCCCAAGACATTCTACGGGTATGTATAAATAATTTACTAAACAAAAAAGTAAAACTATATAAAATAATTGTTCATTTTAGAAAGCGTATTAGAAATTATAGATTTTTGACAAACGCTGTGGACGAGATTGAAGCGTCATCATCACAAGATATAGACATTGTTATTTTGCCACCTTACTCTGGAGATCAAAATATACCTAGCGATGAGGAACAAGATGATGATGAAGAAATTCTGGATCTAGATGATCTACCTCAAGATGTTCCAGGGGAAGTAGAAGTACATTATAATGACTTAGAGATATCTGAGAGTGAAGACGATGAACCAGCTGCCGGATATAGCAAAAAATGGAAAAAGACAGAGGAAGTGGGAATTAGCCAAGAAGTAGATGAACCTGCCAAAGTAGGAGAAGAACATTTGGGAAAATCACATTTTGAATTATTTTCTTTATTTTTTACTGATGACATTATTACTTTTATTCGAAATCAAACAGAACTTTACGCTCGGAGAGATAAAAATTGTCAATCATTTTGCTTATCTGAAGAAGAAATTCGACAATTTCTTGGATTACTCCAAATTAGTGGCTACCACAGTTTACCTTCAGCAAATGACTACTGGTCAACTTCTGAGGACTTACAAGCACCGATATTCTCTAAAATTGTGAGTAGGGAAAGATTTAGATTGATAAAACGGTACCTTCATGTTGCTGATAATAACAATCTTGCTAAGTCTAAAGTAGCTAAGGTATTAGAGCTGTTTGACAAACTCAAACAAAATATTCAACAGTTCGGTGTGTTTCACAAGCATCTCAGTATTGATGAAGCGATGATACCGTATCACGGTCACCACTCTGCCAAAATGTTTATCAAAAATAAACCTATCCGTTTCGGATATAAGATATGGATGCTCTGTGGAAATGATGGGTATCCCTACAACTTTGAAATTTATTGCGGTAAGACAGCTGATACTACAACTCCTTTGGGGATAAGGGTAGTACATAATATGTTATCAGTAGTTCAAGATCCAGCCAAACATATTGTGTATTTTGATAATTTTTTTACCAGCCACAGACTTATAACAGAGTTATCAGAGCGAAACATGCGTGCTTGTAGTACTATTAGAGAAAATCGCACAAACAAATGCCCACTAATTTCTTCCAAGATATTGAAAAAACAGAATAGAGGCGCATATGATTACAGATCGGATGGAACAGTTCTCTGTGTAAAGTGGAATGACAGTTCAGTTGTCACAATGGCATCTAATTATTTTACAGTTACTCCACTTCACAAAGCCACAAGAAGAGTAAAATCAGATAATAAGAAAGAGATTGAGCAGCCAAACGTAATTAGAAATTATAATTTAGGGATGGGCGGTGTTGATCTAGCTGATCGTATGTGTGCCAGTTATCGTCCTAGGTTGCGATCAAAGAAATGGTGGTGGAACCTTTTCTCCCACGCACTGAATTTATCTGTTGTCGCAGCTTTCATGTTTTACCAACATATACATCCAGAAGATAACGTTTCACATCTACAATTCAGAAGAAATGTGGCAATGGCACTGCTAAAAGCTGGGTCAACTCAAAGGAGAAGAAGAGGAGGACCATCTGCCTCTGTTTTAGGAGACATCAGGTTTGATGGCGTGAATCATATACCCGTTAGCATTAGTCAAGGGCGATGTGTTGTCTGTCAGAAAAATACTAGGTTACACTGTTCCAAATGTGAGAAACGTCTCCACAAAAACGTTTGTTTTGATATTTATCATACAAAACACTAATATTTGTTTTATATAACTATGCGCTTGTTCCTTTATTTTAGTATTTACATGTAGACAAAATGGTCCAATAATAAAGGTTTTCATTTCTCTGAGCACAATTCTTTTTTATATATACATATATGGTGATGGTATACTGCAATCTTAAAATAGGTATCATAAAAGGCCAACGTTCCCATTTTGGGAACATGGCATATTTCAGGTGTAACTGCTAGTAAGAAAAATTTAGCTACATATTATGTTAAGAGTGGTCCTTACTAGTAGATCACAGCAGTATGGATAACATTTTAAAAGTATTTCACAACTCGGCCTTTAAAAGGTTAAACATAGGTAATATTTATTTGTAACTAATTATTAATATTTACTCATTAAATTTTTTTCAGACAAAATATACAATAAAGTTACTACATTAGCTGAAAGAACAATTTCTCAAATATTGCATTATAAATTCTACATGAAAAGTTTGCAGTGTTCAAATAAAGTAAGTCAAATTCTTACTAAAGTTCTTTGCGGCCATAATATATTTTATCTTATTTGGTTATAGATTATAGATACTTAGCCCAATCCGTCTGCGACAAAACGCTCATCCTTTATAGATGAAACAATTCCAATATATTTAAATAATGTAAGTCATTTTTTTACTACTGATATATCTCATTATTTCAAATTATTCTTTGTGTATAGTGATCGTCTTTTGCTAACGTTTTTTGGACGGTTTTCCGTTAGCATTTACAGGGAATCCTGGAGACTGATTCGTCCCGTCCAGAAGCTTCTTGCTGTATAACTTATTGACATTATTATATATTGTAATGTTTTAATAATTTATTACTTTCCTATTTTGTGTATCTAAGTTATAATTAAACATTTGTTTAAGACGTTGTTATTTTTTATTCTTGATTGTGAAATGTCCCTTTTGCACTCGAGAATGCAAAAGCATTTCGCAATCAAGAATCAAACATTTTTTAGAAAACTAAATTCCAAAATTAGTTAAAATGCGAAAAGAAAATTTTGACGTTTATCAAATCAAATATTTTTCACAGCTGACAGTTAGTTGACAGCAGAAATCAAACAACTGTTTTAAATTATATCATTTTTTAAATGAAATATTTCAATACTTCATTGTATAATACTATTAAAATGATAAAAAAAGTTGCAGTTTGTAAAAGTCTTTTGCTTTTGTTACAATAACTATTTAACAATTTTCAAATAAAATATTGGTAAAAAATATGGTCCGTAATGCATATTCAAATTTTCCCGCCAAAGAATAATGGCGGTACATCAGCCAATTCTATATTTTCTTTATTTGGAAAGCTAGACCTTAATTTTTTAATTTTGTTACCTCAACCAAAACCACTAATTCTACCTATGCCACTAATTTGTTTGATGTGAATGCACCTTCAATTTTCATTAATTATAGGGCACGAGAGCACCGTCAACCTGTGCCCAAGCCTCAGCTCAATTCACACCATTCTATGTTCTCAGTTCGCACTTATTTCAGGCGGAAAAGAAGTGGCAGAAATTTAAATCGACGGCATTGGCGGGTTTTGTATTCATTCCATTCTGCCTCTGCGATCTCTGTGTGGTTTATCCATTGCACCTTTTAGTGTTTCTTGTGTCAGTATTAGTTGTTGTTGATTTTGTTATTGTTGTTGAGTTTGTTATTGTTTTTGTATTCCAGGACGCAATAGACACTAGCCAAATCATATATCACCTCTCATTCTCAATAAAGAACAAAAATAACAATAACGAACTCAACAACAATAACAAACTCAACAATAATAACAAAATCGACAACAAATAACTAACACGAGAAACACTTAAAAGAGCGCAATTGATAAACCACACATGGAAATCGCAAAATGGAATGAATACAAAACCCGCCAATGCCGTCGATTTAAATTTCTGCCACCACTTTTTCTCTTCCGCCTGGATTGGTATGAAATAAGGCAATCATGGAATGACGTGAAATGAAACAATCATAGAATGGTCTGAAGTGAGATAAGAGGGACAAGATCGACATTTGAAAGCAAATTTTATTAGTAAGTTTTAAATGATTTATTAAACGTAAAATAGTATAACAATGTCAGTGAACATTAAATCTATATAAATACAACTTGTTTTCGATGGAAGAGTATATTTTGACTTTTATTTAAATTTCCGCCACTGGAATTCTGTGAAATGAGATGAGAGGCTTGGGCAAAGTCGACGGTGCTGCTCTCGTGCCCTACACATGGAATAAAATTAGTTGTCATTTATTAATTATGGTACCTTTGTTACCGACATTCCGATAAATCAATGACGTTTGCAATTTCATTCTATACAAATTATGTTCATATTTGTTCTTAGGAATAAAAAAGTAAGTAGAGAACTGGACAAAGCTTCAATATAATGTATTATAATTTATAATTGGTTATATTTAACTGTAAATGTTTGCTAGATGACATTTACTTTAAACGTCAAATTTGAAAATTCAATATAACCTCAAATTTTAAAAATATTTTAGTAGGCTGTATTTATTTGGAAAATGTGAATGCAAACTTAAACTTATTCATATTGGTACCAAATAAACAATCAAATTTCATAGTAAGTGAAAATTTTAAGTGGTGTTCTGACAGATATAGAACGAGAAAGAAATGTCTAAACAAAGATAGAAAATATGTATGTTCAATTCATCATCCCAGCAAAATAGCTGGATAAGTTTGATCAGTTCGAGATCTGTTCTAGGTTACTTCAAACGTACTAAGTAAACAGAATTAACATATCAGGTTACTTAAAATGTTACAAATAAATATGGTTTATGACATCAAATATTATATATTTTTTTACAATACTGTATAGTTGTTAGCATTAACTGAGTTTGCATGCGATCATTGTTAAAATTAATAAATTACATTGTTTTCTTGAATATAATTTGGTTTGATTGACACACGATTTTATTAATTACAAACATTACATATTAATCTGTTCATTATACACTGGGAGTATATAAAAATTCTTTTTATCATGTCCATATGTCATAATAATCTTTTAACAGCAATTAATTTATAAAGTCTTGTATACGGAGCTTGGGTGGAATTTATTTATAAAATTTTGATAATATAAATAAAAAGAGGAATAAGAAAAGTTAGAGACTCATACGTGCTTTAATAGAATTACTAAAAATAATTTTCTTTTCCTGACTCTATTCTAAACACTCTGAATACATTCATTTTTGCTCCTTCTATAAGTTCACTGTGCGCTAATTCGATCTGTCAATCGTAGGTCACTACCACAACAAGGGGACAAATAAAAAATCAGAACGAAGCAGCTCGGGCAAACATTCACTCTAACACAGCATTAGAAGAAAACAATGAAGAATGAACAATTTATAACTTAATAACAAATTTTATTAACTAAAAAAAAAAATATATTTACTTAGTAACTTATTTACTAACTTGTACGCCGCCCACCACTTCTTAGTATTCTATAAAAAAAATTTGTATGAGTTATAAAAATATATAAATATGTTGATGTTTCTTCCTTACTGTAGCATTGTGGTGGGCCCAATATGAACGGCCACGATTCCGAAAGCCACGGTAATTTCTCTGGCCTCGGCCGCCACGGTAATTACCATTACCTCGAAAATTTCCTCGGCCACGAAAACTTCCACGGCCGCGGAAACTTTCGTGACTTCTGCCGCGAATACTTTCTTCTTTCTTCCTGTCATCGTTTTCCTTCCCGTCCTCCTTCCCGTCCTCCTTCGCGTCCTCCTTCCCGTCCTCCTTCCCTTCCAATGTCTGTAACTGCCGCCTTAATTCTTTCATATAATTTTCAGTTTCTTTAATTTCTCTTTTTATGTCTTCCATTGTACCTGCCGTAGGAAAATATAAATCTATTAATAACAATAAGTAATAAATTATAATTTAAAATAATTACTTACTCTTTTCTTCTTCCATTTCTGCTGCACTACGATCGTATCAAATTTTTTTTTTCAATAATTACTAATAAATTTTATTTGTACCCATGGCAATATTTTTCAAAAAAAATATATATATGTGAAATTAGTTCCTATTTTTATTGCTATTATAATGAAAGTTTCGTTTAAGAAATACAATTATACACAAATAAAACATCACATCAGATGTACAATTTTTATTTTAGAAATTTTGACGTTTCCCATTTATATAAATATATTATTATTAAAATACTTTTCATAATATAAATACATATTCCACCAAATTTTAATTGTTAAATAATTTCACGTTAGTGAAAAAAATTTTGGAATCGCAGTCGCCGGTTTTTGGTCATCCCATACAGGTCAAACCATTTATGTAATAATTTAAAATTTTATACCATTATATGTGGTTTCATAAGGAATAGTGCCTTTTTGAGGTCTCATATTTTTACCGTGCATACTTTTGCGTAATTAAATTAAAACTGAGCCAAAGTGTAACTTGACACAGAAGATCCAGAAACCATGTCTAAATTTAAGAAGAATTACTGTCATCGCTGGAAAGTGAGATCATTCTACACGGCTAATCATGCTTTAACTTCCATTCGTTTCATATCTTCGAACTTCCCTTCAAAATGGATCATTTTAAAAAAAAAATATAAAAATGTTTATCACTATTTCTTATTGCACTACACAAAATTATTGTAATCGCTGGAAAACTTGTAAAGAAAGAGATGTTGTTATCATTTATTTCGTACATAATTCTCAGTAATATATTTTGCCAGCTGTCAATGTCAATTTAATAAATTAAATGTTTCCTACAAAAATTAAACTACTCTTTTGGAAAGGACAATTGGAACCACAAATGGAGGTAATAACTAGATATTATAGCAAACAAAATTTCAACATTCTACTGTTAATCTTTTCTGAGTTATGTTAAAAATTCAAGAAAACACTATAAGCAAAGTGCCCTTTTGGCAATGCCGATTGCAATAAAAAAGGGAGGTGCTAAACTAGATGTTATAGCAGTCCTATATAAAAAAAATTAAGAATTTTATGGCCATTTGTTTTTGAGACATACGTACGTTTTGTCACGCTGAAACTAGGCAAAATGGATTCAGGGATGGTCAAAATGAATATTTCCTTTGAAAACTCAAAACCGAAAATTTTCGCGAGTACAATACTTCCTTTTACTTAGTACAAATTGAAATGAAAATGTGTGTTCGTGTTTAGTACAGCATGTCCTTTATAAAAATACTTATACTTACGGTTAGATTTCTATGTATTTTTCTAAATGAAAACTGGTAAATTTTAGGCCTATAAGATATTCGACGTTACTATAAAACGAAATACGAAACTTAAAAAAAAACGACAAATTATAAACTCTAGAACTAAATAATCGTTATAAAAAGACTTGATTTTATTAGTAAATATACGGAAGTAGGTAATATTTCTGTGAAACTACATAAATAAAGTATGTGTTTACGGATTCGTTTCCACTTTATTTATTAATTACAACCGTGAAATGAAATCAAAACTAAATGTGTATTCTAAACGACACGTTAGTAACAACGTAATGCTTTATGGATGGTGTAAGTAAATATGAAGATATTTGTTCCCTTTTCTGTTGAATTTTTTTAATTGAATAAAATTACAATGAGGAATGTGACTAAATTTTGATTTTTATATATGTAATACAGAAAAAAAATCCATATTTTTTGTAAATTATTAAAGATTTGGGGAGGGGATGCTGCGACATCATCGTGGCCGAACCGTAAAAGAAGTTAGGTAGGCGGTTACTGTAAGAAACAGTCTACCTAGTTTTTGTAAATGATGAAATTGCTAATAACTTTCTTCTTACAAACAATTGTTTAGTTTTTATTATTACAATGAGAAGTTAGGGTGGTTAGTTGTTATATTTTAGGACTTATGTACTGAAATTTAATTATAGTCACATACCCCATTTGTAATTTAAATAACGCGCGCTTCTACAAAATTCTTCTTATTGTGCTTAGAGTACAGAGAACAAAACATATGCATTCATATATATTTAAAATTTTACATAAGAAACATGTTGACGATGTGTCATTATTTAAATGTAAAAAAAAAATACAACTCATCTCTGGTTTATGAAAAACATACAAAAAACGGTTGACGTTTACTAACTGGTACGTAACTATCTTCAAACGTAAGGCAGAGTGCACATTATACTCGCGCATTCTCAATTCCAGCGAATATCAATAGGTATGGATGTTACCGCCATTATCATATACTCAGTTATGAAAGGTTAATTTTAAGGTAGTTTTTTTTAATTTATGTAAACCCTCTGTCTGCATACACTCAGTTAGGTCAGGTTAGCTTTAAATTTTTTTTCAATTAATATAAACCCTTCGTCGGTATAACAGGTCGGACGTAGAGAGGTTAGATTAGGTTGTTTGAATGCCACTGATATTCGCGAGTTCTGGTGCTTGTTAAACGCGTGAAGTCAGTTATGTACGTAAATTTTTAACTGTTGTAGATATCAAGGAAATTAGAATTTAAAATACGCAATTATTTTAGGTGATTTTATTATACTATATTTACATTTCATTTTCAATCTGACAAGAAATAAAATTAAATATCGTTAATGAAAAAACTACGATATTACAATACAATCAAAATTATCTTTCACGGAATGAAATTAGTAGTCATTTATTATGATGGTACTCTAGGTACTTATGTTACCGAAATTCTTTCATTATTCGTAGAAAGAGATGAAAAGTTTCTATCTACATTAATTCCAAAGATTCACGACTTTTATTTTAAATATTTCATTCAGTTTGTTCTGAATAATTTTTAATTGTATATTTGTTACAAACACATGAAATAATGGGTATAGTAATCTATTTTTGTACATAGTAATAAAGTTTTATGCATTTTGATCAAATATTTCATAATTTTATTTTCAATAATAAATATTATAAAAGCCCTTTAGAATTACTCTGGAGATTCAGTTTTTTTATTTTCACATCATATTGGTGATTTGGAAATAAATAAAACAACACTAGCGCCACCAATTAGTTTAGCATGTCGCAATGTAACCAAAATATTATTATGTTCTTGTTTTAGCTTAGAATATAAATTTCATTTATGCCTAAAAATAATATTTTAATGTTTATACATATAAAATTAAATATAAAAATATTTAATTGTTGAATACTTATATCGATTCCTTCTTTAGCAGATGCAATAATATTCGTCCGATATACACAGAAACAAATTTTACAAAGACTGGTTTAAACGGTATTGTTAAACCTATAAAAATTATGTGTATATATTGCTTAAAAACATAGATGTATTAATTCAAAAATAATATTGTATGGTAATTAATTTTATAAACAGAGTTATTGTTATCTTTAATACAAGAATACAATAATTTTAAATAAAATAATAATTTATTGATGAGTGAAAAGTGTTGATAGATAATTAAATCAAAAATTTGTTTTATTTACCAAGGCAATCTTAATTCATTTTCTAAAAAACTATAAATTTTATTTAATTAATATATCGTTAAATATAAATAATTATGAAAGTAATTTTAATTTATAGGAAGCCTTTTTAATTTTTGAACTACTTATATTCTAAAGCTTTTAGCGCTAAAATAAATAGGTAAAGAGATACAGAAGTATGAAAAAAATAACATTGAAATCGCTATGTGCCACTTTTCATTTCTACACCCGGTACCTATACAACTGTGCAATAAAACACGGAATATAGGACTATAATATGGGATTTCAAAAAATTACGAATACTTTCTCTCCTGATGCATTTAGAGCAAAACTACAAAAGTACAAAGAGGTTCAAATTTCAATTCTACATCAAATAATATCATATCTGATGGAACTGCACGTCTGTAGTATGAGATATATTAAATAAAAAATGTATCTTTTGCGCTAAAAATCAGACAGTTACGGAAATAAAAAAATATTTACCTGAGAGTTTATTATTGTTATTATGTCATTATAATTAATGTTTTCTGACGTGCAGAAATGACAAATATGTTTTACGTCGGCCGACTTTTTTTTTTAATTCTTTATGTATGTTATTAAATTACTGATGAAAATTTCCGATTACAAAACGGTTAGATTTTACGAAATTCTATGATATTTTAAAATGAAATAAGATGATTTCTCATAAGTAAATAGTGCAAAACAAAGCTTAAATTATGATTACATTTAATTTATAAAATTTAAACTTTGATCACTACAATCATAAGGCATGTTTTAATTAAGTTAATTTTTAATAACAATGATAAACGGAGATATCCTCAAAGTTTCCTACGTGACGTCACATATCCCCTCTCCAAAATTTTATTAATGTTTTTCTCCGGAATTATCAATACTAGAGCGATTTAAAAAAATACGGGTATTTTATTTTTTGTACAGAACCATAAAATGGAAAAAAAGAAATTAGGTCATATATACCATTAAGGTTTACAAACAACACATTTGATTATATCAACTAAAAAACTTGTAGTAACTTCCTTAAATGTAAGCAAAATTACTTTCAAGTGAAGCAAGTAATCTACTTTGTTGAATAATAACTGTTTTATTAAGGAGGTATGTCGGTAAATATTATAAATTCTTCTTCAAATTATTATAATTTGTTCCCCAAAATTATCCATTCAAAAGGTTTGTTCGTTAAATGCAATAGTCTAAAACGAAGTGAAAATTTTGAGTAAGATAATAGAAGAAAATGTAATCAAATTTTATAAAATTTTAATTTTGATTATATCAACCACAAGGCGTATTTTAATTAATCCTTTTTTTAACAAAAATGAACTTGTAATTAAGGTTTACAGCCTAAAAATTTGATTATAGCAATGAAAAATTTGTCTAAGGTATACCGTGCTTGGTATTAATTGAAAGCACTGGACAAGGGCTTAGCTTGCAAAAATGATAAAATAGTCCCATGTCGATCGGCTTTTGTTTTCAGCGAAAAGTTGTCAGAAGTATGTTGTGTTTGGTATCGTATGAAAGGAGTCGATAAGAGCTGGCTTGCAGAAATCATAAAATTTTTGATCGGCTTTTGTTTTTGTGAAAAAATATCAGAAGTATGCCGTGTTTGGTATCAAAAGAAAGCACTCGAGTAGGGCAGCCATATTGAAATAACAAAAATTTGCCAGGTCGATCGGCTTTTGTTTTTTTTGCAAAATTTGTCACAAGTATGTCGTGTTTGGTATCATATGAAAGGTCTCGTCGAGAGCTGGTGTACAGAAATGAAATTAGACGTCAACTGTAAATATTTCATTGATGCCGGAGGCCTAGTGAAGCTCAGCGTAGCTGAGCCTTCGCTAGTCATATACTATTTTGATAGATTCACTATATATCTATATTTGGATTCATCTCGAGCATCGCAAAAATTTTGCTCACGGGTACAGGTCAAACCATTCATGGAATAATTTTAATATTATTTTATTAGATGTGGTTTATTGAGGACCAATCGCTTTTGGGTGTCTCATATTTTTACCGTGCATAGTTTTTGTGTAAAAAATCGAAAACTAACCGAAAAAGGAAAACTGGAACAAAACTGAAAAAAATATCCTAGATGCCAGGTTTAAATTTAAAAAGAATTACTGTGCCATCCGTCATTTTTGACAATTCAATATGAAACTTTTAATTGATTTATTTTGAAAATGAAAAGAGATATTGTAAAGGTAATTATGTTTTTACACATTATAATAGTGAGCGAAATATATACAAATACACTGAATGTTAAGTGTGGTGTGTTTTAAATATTTAATTTTATGACATTGACGTTTATTATACGTAAGGGTACCAAAAATATAAATAGGCTATTATAAATTGTAAATATAATATATTTTGTTATAAATCAGTATATTTTAATGATTCGTACATATACATTCCAATAAAAACGTATTTTAAATAAAAAAAACTAATTCCGTTTTCACTTTTGTTTGAGAACTGCTTTCCACCATTGCAGGTACATTTCAAAACAATAAATCTTGAGAAATAAGGCGAATAACAAGGTAATGTTTGTATTATTATGTCTATTACTATAAAACTTAATTTATCTATATATTTTCTTTTCAATTAAAACACTTTCAATTATACGGTTATGCATGACCGGATTTTTTGACAGATGGACTCATAAAGTGACAGATAGCTCGGTGAAAAAGACTATTTCAGGAAGTGATTATTTCTTCTAAAATTACAGCGAGATATTGTATGAAAATTATCGCAAATCATCATTAATACATGTACGTTAAGGTATAATATAAATATTTGCATATTAATTGTAAATTTTGTTCATTTTTAGTTAGTTTTCCTAATCTACATGAACTTTGACATATCGAGATGTAATTATAAATAAAATGAAGCAATTAGTTTGATAAAAATCATTATTATAAGTGAAAATATAACGTATCCCTCAAAAAGAAACCAGAAAATTGGATGATATGATAAAATTTTACAAAAATTTCGCATTTGACACTTCAGTTGGAGACACGAACTAGTTCGCAGCGTGAAAATATCATTTTTACTACAATATATAGTAAAATATCGTATAAAATATTATTGAAATAATGTATTTTACAGGTATTTTAATGTAGAATATAAATATTTGTATATTAACAGTAAATTTGATACATTTTTAGTTAGTTCTCGTAACCCACATGTACTCAGGTATACCGAGATGAAATTTTAAATAAAGTAAAACAATTCATTGGGCAAATATTGTTAAAATAAGTGACAATATAACATATTCTTTAAAATACAACCCAGATTATTCAAAAATTTTTACCACAAAAATATATTTTAATTCCCTAAACCATTGTTTTACTATCACTGGTTTATATTGTTTTACCGACATCAACTGAGCGAACTTCATGTTAAATCAATTTTTAGAATAGATAAAATCTGACTTTATTTTTGTACAAAATCATATAAATATTTGCTTCCGTGCCCTAATTTTATGTTTTTTTTTGTCATTGTTTACCTAAAGGAAGACATTGCAACAAAAAAATTGCAACTTTAAGGATGGTAGGCATTCTAGAATCCAGCCTAATAAAAAATACTCGCATCAATGTAAAATTATGTACTTTTGCAGTTTAGAACGGAAATATATACAAGCGGATTTACTGCGGGCAACAAAGTATGAGTTTATTTCAATGTTTTTCTATTTATTTATATTTATTATCAATTACAGCTTTTAATTTGTGTGACAAATAAATTTGAAGCCTAAACAAGTTCTGCATTTCTTATAATTCTACAAAGAAAGCAGAAGAACTTTTTGTTTACGGAATACAATGTATGCAAGATAGGAGACGTTTCATTTTATGTGAGTACATATTTTAATTTATTAGTTTCATCATCGTCATTACATATATTATTAAAAATAGTCATAACAGTATGATTAATTATTGCAAAACTGCGTAGTTCTTAAATTTTATTTCCTGGAAATAAATATTAACAATTGCTTCCACAGGCGTTTATTGTTATTATTTTTTTGTACAATCAATTTGATGTCAATACTTCAAATATACCTTACATTCATTATTTATTATTATCTTCTTCATTATCTGCATGGTTTTGAATATAATCATATACTATTTTGATTGATTCACTATCTATATATCTATCTATCTATCTATCTATATTTGGATTCATCTCGAGCATCGCAAAAATTTTGCTCACGGGTACAGGTCAAACCATTCATGGAATAATTTTAATATTATTTTATTAGATGCGGTTTAATGAGGACCAATCGCTTTTGGATGTCCCATATTTTTACCGTGCATAGTTTTTGTGTAAAAAATCGAAAACTAAGCGAAAAAGGAAAACTGGAACAAAACTGAAAAAAATATCCTAGATGCCAGGTTTAAATTTAAAAAGAATTACTGTGCCATCCGTCATTTTTGACAATTCAATATGAAACATTTACTTGATTTATTTTGAAAATGAAAAGAGATATTGTAAAGGTAATTATGTTTTTACACATTATAATAGTGAGCGAAACATATACAAATACACTGAATGTTAAGTGTGGTGTATTTTAAATATTTAATTTTATGACATTGACGTTTATTATACGTAAGGGTACCAAAAATATAAATAGGCTATTATAAATTGTAAATATAATATATTTTGTTATAAATCAGTATATTTTAATGATTTGTACATATACATTCCAATAAAAACGTATTTTAAATAAAAAAAACTAATTCCATTTTCACTTTTGTTTGAGAACTGCTTTCCACCATTGAAGGTACATTTCAAAACAATAAATCTTGAGAAATAAGGCGAATAACAAGGTAATGTTTGTATTACTATGTCTATTACTATAAAACTTAATTTATCTATATATTTTTTTTTCAATTAAAACACTTTAAATTATACGGTTATGCATGACCGGCTTTTTTGACAGATGGACTCATAAAGTGACAGATAGCTCGGTGAAAAAGACTATTTCAGGGAGTGATTATTTCTTCTAAAATTACAGCGAGATATTGTATGAAAATTATCGCAAATCATCATTAATACATGTACGTTAAGGTATAATATAAATATTTGCATATTAATTGTAAATTTTGTTCATTTTTAGTTACTTATCCTAACCTACATGAACTTTGACTTATCGAGATGTAATTATAAATAAAATGAAGCAATTAGTTTGATAAAAATCATTATTATAAGTGAAAATATAACGTATCCCTCAAAAAGAAACCAGAAAATTGGATGATATGATAAAATTTTACAAAAATTTCGCATTTGACACTTCAGTTGGAGACACGAACTAGTTCGCAGCGTGAAAATATCATTTTTACTACAATATATAGTAAAATATCGTATAAAATATTATTGAAATAATGTATTTTACAGGTATTTTAATGTAGAATATAAATATTTGTATATTAACAGTAAATTTGATACATTTTTAGTTAGTCTCGTAACCCACATGTACTCAGGTATACCGAGATGAAATTTTAAATAAATTAAAACAATTCATTGGGCAAATATTGTTAAAATAAGTGACAATATAACATATTCTTTAAAATACAACCCAAAGATTATTCAAAAATTTTTACCACAAAAATATATTTTAATTCCCTAAACCATTGTTTTACTATCACTGGTTTATATTGTTTTACCGACATCAACTGAGCGAACTTCATGTTAAATCAATTTTTAGAATAGATAAAATCTGACTTTATTTTTGTACAAAATCATATAAATATTTGCTTCCGTGCCCTAATTTTATGTTTTTTTTTGTCATTGTTTACCTAAAGGAAGACATTGCAACAAAAAAATTGCAACTTTAAGGATGGTAGGCATTCTAGAATCCAGCCTAATAAAAAATACTCGCATCAATGTAAAATTATGTACTTTTGCAGTTTAGAACGGAAATATATACAAGCGGATTTACTGCGGGCAACAAAGTATGAGTTTATTTCAATGTTTTTCTATTTATTTATATTTATTATCAATTACAGCTTTTAATTTGTGTGACAAATAAATTTGAAGCCTAAACAAGTTCTGCATTTCTTATAATTCTACAAAGAAAGCAGAAGAACTTTTTGTTTACGGAATACAATGTATGCAAGATAGGAGACGTTTCATTTTATGTGAGTACATATTTTAATTTATTAGTTTCATCATCGTCATTACATATATTATTAAAAATAGTCATAACAGTATGATTAATTATTGCAAAACTGCGTAGTTCTTAAATTTTATTTCCTGGAAATAAATATTAACAATTGCTTCCACAGGCGTTTATTGTTATTATTTTTTTGTACAATCAATTTGATGTCAATACTTCAAATATACCTTACATTCATTATTTATTATTATCTTCTTCATTATCTGCATGGTTTTGAATATAATCATATACTATTTTGATTGATTCACTATCTATATATCTATCTATCTATCTATCTATATTTGGATTCATCTCGAGCATCGCAAAAATTTTGCTCACGGGTACAGGTCAAACCATTCATGGAATAATTTTAATATTATTTTATTAGATGCGGTTTAATGAGGACCAATCGCTTTTGGATGTCCCATATTTTTACCGTGCATAGTTTTTGTGTAAAAAATCGAAAACTAAGCGAAAAAGGAAAACTGGAACAAAACTGAAAAAAATATCCTAGATGCCAGGTTTAAATTTAAAAAGAATTACTGTGCCATCCGTCATTTTTGACAATTCAATATGAAACATTTACTTGATTTATTTTGAAAATGAAAAGAGATATTGTAAAGGTAATTATGTTTTTACACATTATAATAGTGAGCGAAACATATACAAATACACTGAATGTTAAGTGTGGTGTATTTTAAATATTTAATTTTATGACATTGACGTTTATTATACGTAAGGGTACCAAAAATATAAATAGGCTATTATAAATTGTAAATATAATATATTTTGTTATAAATCAGTATATTTTAATGATTTGTACATATACATTCCAATAAAAACGTATTTTAAATAAAAAAAACTAATTCCATTTTCACTTTTGTTTGAGAACTGCTTTCCACCATTGAAGGTACATTTCAAAACAATAAATCTTGAGAAATAAGGCGAATAACAAGGTAATGTTTGTATTACTATGTCTATTACTATAAAACTTAATTTATCTATATATTTTTTTTTCAATTAAAACACTTTAAATTATACGGTTATGCATGACCGGCTTTTTTGACAGATGGACTCATAAAGTGACAGATAGCTCGGTGAAAAAGACTATTTCAGGGAGTGATTATTTCTTCTAAAATTACAGCGAGATATTGTATGAAAATTATCGCAAATCATCATTAATACATGTACGTTAAGGTATAATATAAATATTTGCATATTAATTGTAAATTTTGTTCATTTTTAGTTACTTATCCTAACCTACATGAACTTTGACTTATCGAGATGTAATTATAAATAAAATGAAGCAATTAGTTTGATAAAAATCATTATTATAAGTGAAAATATAACGTATCCCTCAAAAAGAAACCAGAAAATTGGATGATATGATAAAATTTTACAAAAATTTCGCATTTGACACTTCAGTTGGAGACACGAACTAGTTCGCAGCGTGAAAATATCATTTTTACTACAATATATAGTAAAATATCGTATAAAATATTATTGAAATAATGTATTTTACAGGTATTTTAATGTAGAATATAAATATTTGTATATTAACAGTAAATTTGATACATTTTTAGTTAGTCTCGTAACCCACATGTACTCAGGTATACCGAGATGAAATTTTAAATAAATTAAAACAATTCATTGGGCAAATATTGTTAAAATAAGTGACAATATAACATATTCTTTAAAATACAACCCAAAGATTATTCAAAAATTTTTACCACAAAAATATATTTTAATTCCCTAAACCATTGTTTTACTATCACTGGTTTATATTGTTTTACCGACATCAATTGAGCGAACTTCATGTTAAATCAATTTTTAGAATAGATAAAATCTGACTTTATTTTTGTACAAAATCATATAAATATTTGCTTCCGTGCCCTAATTTTATGTTTTTTTGTCATTGTTTAGCTAAAGGAAGACATTGCAACAAAAAAATTGCAACTTTAAGGATGGTAGGCATTCTAGAATCCAGCCTAATAAAAAATACTCGCATCAATGTAAAATTATGTACTTTTGCAGTTTAGAACGGAAATATAAACAAGCGGATTTACTGCGGGCAACAAAGTATGAGTTTATTTTAATGTTTTTCTATTTATTTATATTTATTATCAATTACAGCTTTTAATTTGTGTGACAAATAAATTTGAAGCCTAAACAAGTTCTGCATTTCTTATAATTCTACAAAGAAAGCAGAAGAACTTTTTGTTTACGGAATACAATGTATGCAAGATAGGAGACGTTTCATTTTATGTGAGTACATATTTTAATTTATTAGTTTCATCATCGTCATTACATATATTATTAAAAATAGTCATAACAGTATGATTAATTATTGCAAAACTGCGTAGTTCTTAAATTTTATTTCCTGGAAATAAATATTAACAATTGCTTCCACAGGCGTTTATTGTTATTATTTTTTTGTACAATCAATTTGATGTCAATACTTCAAATATACCTTACATTCATTATTTATTATTATCTTCTTCATTATCTGCATGGTTTTGAATATAATCAAATTACTAAAATAAAAATACGGTATAATAAAAATTCGCACGTCCATGAACATAAATTTCAAATTTTCTTCCTAGACATATAGTTTAGTAGCTTTTAAAGAAAATTGGTGGTCCCGTGATTATCACTTGCTTTTGATCAGGCTTTTATAATTATTTCAAATAAAAATTTTATTTGCATACACCTACAAATTTTAAAATTTTACAATATACAATCATTGAATTATCAAAAAATTAGTGTTAAACTGTTGGTAACTCATATTCCGTATTTACCATAATGTCCTGTCGTTATTACAGGTTGTTTATTTATTGGCTTTTATTAAATTATAATATATTTTAATAATTAGGCATGCTTAGGAAAACAAAATTTGTTTAATTACTTAATTGTTCTTTCACTTCTGTGTAAGGCAGTTATATTTATTGTGTTTTCAATAAATCGAATTGCGAATCAAACTGATAGTTTTGAAAATTTGTTCTCTACTGCAGAATAATATATTTAAAAAATCCCGTTTGTTGTGCTGCCAAATTTGAATTTAAGGTGAGAATTTATTTTTCATATCTTTTATTAACTATAGGTAATTTCTTGGTTAAATATTTACTGTTTTCTCTCTTCTAATTGTTAATAAAATGAAATGAATTTCCCTCGGAATTACCATAATTTTATATACATATATTGATAATGTTGGACAAGTATTTTTATTTTTATTTTACTGTAGGTGTAAAAATAATCTGCAGTTGCGAAGCAGTAAGAGTGCAAGCATATATATTCAAAATAGAAAATAAAGCATTCCTGTTTGAAGCTGCAGCCTGACGTATTGCTGATAATATTAACACAGAACCCTGACTTATTGCTGGTAAAGGTAACACTGAAAATAACAACGCACTCAAAACCTGTAAGTGTTTATTTTAATTTTTGTAATAACACAAGTGTAACAAAATGCCAACTAAAAGTGAAAAAAATCGCCTTAAGCGTAAACAACGACACGCAAAAAATATAGTTAATAATAATAGCTGCATAAATTCGGATAATAGTGTTGTAGAAAATGAATGTATAAATCGTCAAGTTATGTCAGGCAATTCAGGAGAATTATTTATAAAACGAAGTAAAGATTGTGAAGTAGAAAATAATATACAAACGGGTAATTTAAATACAGGTATTGAAACAGTTGGCAATCAAATACAGCTAATAGAACGTGATTATAATACTTTAATAAATCCTGCTGGATATTTAGAAGACGTTCATATAGACTTTTACTTTTCGTTAGTACGTTCAGTAACTGAGTTCGACCCTCAGCCCACAGTGTATGTAGATGCTCCAGACCGAATAGTTGCAATCGAGCAGGGAACTAGACACCTACAAATTTTATTCGTGCCAGGTGCAAATATTGGGAGCGTAGGTCATTGGGTTACAGCGTATTATGACGGATTAGAAATTACAATTTACGATAGCATGAATTCCCAGAATTTAAATGCAGGTGTTAAATTATATTTAGAAAGATTATTCCCCTATAGTCCCTCAATTAGGTTTGTACGAGTTCAACAACAGACTAACACCTATGATTGCGGATTGTTTGCAATAGCTTTCTTTACAAGTTTAATACTTAACCGGAATCCTGAGCATGAAACTTACGATAGTAATAGACTTAGATCACACGTTTTACAAATGTTTCGAACACGTAATATTACAGCATTTCCAGTAACTCGTCAGCAAAATTTAAGGGAAAATTATTTTAAACGGAAATCAAATGAAACAGAGGAAGAACGAGCTAAACGTCTAAAATCAAATTACGAATATAAATTAAAATACGTGGTTATTGAAACACCTGAAAAAAAAACACATCGTATAGAGAAACAGAAAGAAATTAATTTGAATAATCTTGTAAATGAAACATTAGAACAAAAAAATAATAGGTTACAAACACTTAAAATAAATTTTAATAACTACATTCTAAATGAAACTACCGAACAAAAAGAATATAGGTTAGAAAGACTAAAAACAAATTTTAACATTTATATGCAAAACGAAACTACCGAACAAAAAGAATATAGGTTAGAAAGACTAAAAACAAATTTTAATAATTATGTACAAAATGAGACTGTAGAACAAAATGAATATAGGTTAGAAAGACTAAAAACAAATTTTAATAATTATGTACAAAATGAGACTGTAGAACAAAATGAATATAGGTTAGAAAGACTAAAAACAAATTTTAATAATTATGTACAAAATGAGACTGTAGAACAAAAGGAAAGTAGATTAGAAAGACTTAAACTTAATTTAAATAATTATATAAACAAGGAAAATCCTGAACAAAAAACGAATAGGTTACAAAAGTTAAAATTCAATTTTAAAGAGTACATTAAGAATGAAACTCCTGAACAAAAACAAAAACGTTTAGAAAAGTATAGAGATAATTTTGATAATTTGGTTGAAACTGAAACTGTAGAACAGAAACAAGAAAGACTAACAAAAAATAATATGATTAATAAAAATAAAATAAAAGCGCGTAAAAACAAGGTTTCCAATGATAACTATATGTTAGCTAGAAAAGGATTAGGAGTTCAAATTGAGCCCCATTCCTTGGGACCAATGAATGTTGTCTGTTCACATTGTTCCTCTGTTAATTTTTCATATGAAAAGCCGTCGGACGGTAAATTTACATACTGCTGTCGAAAAGGAAAATTAAACGCAGATCAATTAAATGAGTTTCCTGAATATATCAAAAATCTAATGTTAGGTAAAGATTCAGACAGTAGAAACTTTAGAGAAAATGTTAGACAATACAATAGCGCGTTAGCATTCGCATCCTTTGGGGCTAAAATATCTGCACCTCCTGGCAGGGGGCCCTACTGTTTCCGAATCCACGGCCAAATTTACCATGATTCTGCCAGCTCAATGTACCCTAAACCAAATGAAACAGAAAAATATGCCCAATTATACATAATTAATTCAAATGAAGCGTTAGAGAAACGAATGAACGTAGAGTATAATAAAAATTGTAAGCCAAATATCATGGGTCAATTAGATGTAATACTTAGGGAGGTTAATCCGTATTGTCAGGCGTATATGATGTTGAAAGAAGTAGAGCAGCGGGAATTAGCCAAAGCTAACCAAACAAATCAGTCGGTGCCAGAAATAAATTTGTGGATTGTAAATGACAGAAAAAAAGATAAACGTAGGTACAATATCCCCACATGTAATGAGGTGGCAGTTGTTTTTACGTCCAATGACGGTGAGCCACCAATAGATAGGGACATTTGTGTCCACCCAAAAGTTGGCGGTTTAGTTCGAATTAATCAGTTTAGTGAAAACTGCGACCCCATGTCCTATCCTTTATTATTTCCTCGCGGTGAATGTGGCTGGAACATGAATTCAAAACAAGCTGACGGTATTAAAAAACAAAGCATGTTACAGTTTTACATGAACAGATTAGCGGTTAGAAACACATTTAACCCATGTTTAGAAGCCGGTAAACTAACCCAACAATACATTGTAGATGCGTATGTTAAAGTCGAAGCCGAAAGATTAACGTACATTAGACTAAATCAGCCTACTCTCAGGGTAGAGCTATATAGTGGGTTGATGGACCACATTAATAATTTGGCAGAGAATGAAGGCGGAAAAGCAGGCACCATGATTATTCTACCGTCTACATTTCAAGGTGGTAGTCGATTCATGCTAAAAATGTACCAAAATGCCATGTCTATTGTTAGAGAATTTGGCCGCCCTGATCTATTTATAACAGTGACATGTAACCCTAAATGGCCAGAAATTGTACAACAGTTGCGCGAGGGTCAAACCTCTGCAGACCGCCCAGACATAACCGCCAGAGTTTTTAACGGAAAAATAAAAAGTATGTTGCATGAATTTTTACATGACAATATTTTTGGGAAAGTTGTGGCATTCATATATGTAATTGAATTCCAAAAACGCGGTCTGCCTCACATGCATTTATTATTAACTTTAGATAGTGCAAGTAAAATCCGTAACAAAGATGACATTGACGAAATAGTCAGTGCAGAAATTCCCGACGAGGACGCAGAACCGGAATTGTACCAATTAGTTCGTTCACATATGATTCACGGTCCGTGCGGTATTCTAAACAAAAATTCGCCGTGTATGAACGAAAATAAATGTTCAAAAATGTTCCCTAAAGATTTTAGAAATGAAACACATGAAAACATTAACGGTTACCCCCTGTATAAACGGTCAAATAATAATGCAAAAATGTACATTCTTTGGAAAAATGGTTTAGTTAAATACACGGTAGACAATAGGTGGATAGTTCCGTACAATCCGTATTTGTTAAAAAAATATAGAACCCACATAAATGTTGAAATATGCGCATCAGTAAAAAGTATAAAATATATTTGTGATTATTTGTGCAAGGGGCATGATTGCGCGAGCGTCAAATTAGGACAGCTTGATAAAAATAAAGTTGTACAGTGGGATGAAATAAACGGTTATTTAGATGCTAGGTATGTATCTGCCCCAGAATGTTGTTGGAGGCTTTTAGAATATCCGTTGCATGACAAGTCTCATACAATAATGGAATTAGCAGTACATTTAAAAAATCAACAGGCAGTATTTTTCACTAACGGTCAAGAAAAAAAAGCTGTTGAACGAGCAGCGAAAAAAAATACAACATTAACAGCTTGGTTCCTACTCAATGAAATAGACGTTAATGCCCGGCAATATGTTTACATGGAAATTCCTAAATATTATGTATTTGTTAATAATGCATGGAAAGCTAGACAACGTGAGACAAAGCCACCTATCGGCCGAATGATTTCCGTTAGCCCTAGAGATATTGAAAGATTTCATTTAAGATTAATTTTAGTGCATGCAAAAGGTGTCACAAGCTTCGAAGACTTGCGTACCGTCGACGGAAAATTATATAATACATATCAGGAAGCTGCCCGTGCATTAGGTCTTTTAGCTAATGATAAAGAGTGCGAAAATTGTTTAGACGAGGCTGTGTTGAGTAAATTTCCCAGACAATTACGTGAATTATTTGCTTATTTAATTTGCTTCCATACGTCAACCAATGCCTTAAGCTTATGGGAAAAATTTAAACATTATTTAATGGAAGACTATTTATTACATAATTCTGAAAAAGTTGCACAAAGTAAATGTTTATTAAAAATACAGGAAATACTCGATATGCATAAATTCACCTTAAGTGATTTCGGTTTGCCCCAACCCGAAAATATTGATGATTTACAAAATGAAACTAATTCTTTTGATGTAGCAGCCGAAAAATTAGAGGGAGAACAAAATGTAGCTTTATTTAACAGAGACCAAATAGAAATTTTAAATAACATATTAAATGCCGTAAATGACAATAATTGCACAAGTAGATATTTCTTTGTTGACGGTCCCGGGGGAACAGGGAAAACATTTCTGTATAACACATTGATAAGTATTTTAAGGGGCCAAAATCAAAAAGTTATAGCTGTAGCTTGGACGGGAATAGCAGCTACTCTGTTAAAAGGTGGTCAAACAGTTCACTCAGTATTCAAGTTACCAGTGCCTGTAAATGACGGATGTGTATGTAGAGTGAAATCAAATAGCAAAGCGGGTAAATTAATAAAAGAGGCAAGTGTAATAATCTGTGATGAGGTAACAATGATACCAAAACACGCACTCGATGCAATAAATTTATTATTACAAGATTTGATGGATAATAAAATACCATTTGGGGGAAAAATTATAGTTTTAGGTGGCGATTTCAGACAGTGCTTGCCAATAGTCAATTACACAAACCATCGAACTGTAATAATTGAAACATGTGTTGTAAAAAGTCATTTATGGCCACTATTTACAAAATTTTCATTAAAACAAAATATGCGCGTAAATAAAGACGAAAAAGAATTTTCAGAATATTTATTGAAAATAGGCAACGGTGAAAATGAAATTGTCAAAATTCCTGCACATTGCGTTTCCGAAACATGTCTAGCAAATGAAATATTCGGTGAAGATGTCATACAACCTGATGATATTTATAAATTTACAGATAGAGCCATTTTAGCACCAAAAAATGATGACACAATGATAATTAATGAACACGTATTAAATAAAGTTGTAGGGTCATCTAGAGTATATTTAAGTGCTGATTCTTGTGAATGTGATGAGATAAACAAAATTAATTACCCCGCCGAATTATTGAATGGCCTAACACCAACCGGAATGCCTCCTCACAAATTAACACTAAAAATTGGAGCAATAGTAATGTTATTAAGAAATATGAATCCCAAGCGTGGTCTGTGTAATGGAACAAGGTTCATAATAAAAGACATGAAAACTAATTATTTAGATGTAGAAGTTCTAACAGGACAGAGTGCAGGTAGCCGGCTCTATTTACCACGTTTTGATTTAATTACCGAAACAGATTTACCATTCACCTTGAAACGAAGGCAATTCCCAATAAGATTAGCTTTCTCAATGACAATAAATAAATCCCAAGGCCAAACATTTAATTATGTAGGAATAAATTTAGAAAATCCAGTCTTTTCACATGGCCAATTGTATGTGGCAATGTCAAGAGTAAGAAGTTCAAACAATTTAAAGATAAAATTGCCAGATTCAAATATTATTAAAAATTCAAAAGAAGCATTCACAACGAATGTAGTGTTTAAAGAAATTTTAAATTAAACAAGTTTAAATCATTTAAAACAAGTGACAAATTTGAAATATGAATATGAAAGAAATATTTAAATTGTATTAAAATTAATTTAAAAACTACCGAGCAAAATATTTAATGTTAAAAGTAAAAGATATTAAAATCATGTTAAAAAATACAATATATGTCCAATTACATTTTAATCAGTAACATAATTATATAACAAAAATTTCTTATACAAGTTTATAAAAATTAAATCATATTTTAAAAATCAATTATGAGAAAGCAATAAAGATCAATTTAAAGTATAAAATAAAAGTATGTAGATATATTCATAATAAATTTGAAACGCAAATTAAAAATATGTAATAATATAAAAAGGAATAATATGAATTAAATATATAAATTTAAAATGTTAAATTATACAAGTAGAAATCAATGAATACAATTTTAACTGACTATGAACGAAATAGCAATAAAATGTAAATTGTATTATAATTAAATTAAAAACTATTAAGCTAAATATACAATTTTAAATGTAAAAGATATTAAAATAATGTCAAAATGAACATGAAAGAAAGAAATATTTATAATATCTAAATTGTATTAAAATTAATTTAAAAACTACCGAGCAAAATATTTCATGTTAAAAGTAAAAGATATTAAAATCATGTTTAAAAATTCAACAATTACATTTTAATCAGTAAACTAATTATATAACAAAAAAATGTCATATTATTTATATGTTTATAAAAATTAAATGATATATTAAAAATCAAATATGAGAAAAAAAGCAAGAAAGATCTATTTGAAGTATTAAATAAAAGCATGTAGAAACATTCATAATAAATTTGAAACGTTAATTAAAAAATATGTATGTAATAATATATAAAGAAATAAAATGAATAAATTGAAAATATTAAATTAAACAAGTAGAAATCTTTGAAAACAATTGATAAATTTTAAATATGATTATGAAATTGTATTATAAATAATTTAAAAACTATTTAGCGAAATATTTAATGTTAAAAGTATAATATATTAAAATCATGTTGAAAAGTACAATGTACAATTACATTCTACTCATTGAACCAATTATACAACAAAAAAAAAATATTAAGTACATGTTTATAAAAATTAAATTAATAAAATATAAAAATCTTATATAAGAAAGCAATAAAGATCAATTTAAATTATAAATTAAAAACATGTTGAAACATTATTGATAAATTTGATACAAAATAATATGAATGAAATAAATAAATTAAAACATGTATTATAATAAAAAAGTTATTATGATGACAATATTTGATTTGTTAAATATAATATAATATACAATATATTTTATATACACTGCATGTAATTAATATAAAAATGAAAAATTATTTCAACATGAAAAGTGGTTCGTAAAATATTGTAAAAGATTAAAACAAAAAGAACTTAAGTCTGATAAAACCATTGCGCCTTTTACATATTTTACGGACCTTGCCAAAATGAAGGTATAATAAAAAGAATAATTTTAAAAGGCAATTATTTATAAAACTAATTATTATAAGTATGTAATAAATTAAATATAAAGCAATCACAATCTAAACAAAATGAAAATGTAAGAAATATTATGATAAAAGATAATAAAAAAATACTCACAATGAAAATCATAAATAAAATAAAAAGTATAAAGCAATGGTTTAGTATTAGAAAAAGTTTCTATAACGTCTAAAATCCTGGTTTAGTCTATGTGTTACTAATATTTTAAAAAAATATATGTACATTACAAATTTTATTTTCTGATAAAAAGGTCCCTACATCTAATGGTAAAAAGGAAACTTATTTTAGATGCAGGTTTATATAAAAAATATTTATTGTTTTTTACATTAAAAGACAAATTTAATAAAATTATATTTTATTCCATTTATTTTCCCTCTATTTGGTTAAAGAAACATTCTTTTATTATAATACAACAGTCATTAGTTTGCATTAATATTTTTCTTTAATGTAATAGAGCTTAAACAATACTTCTGTCAATAATTTTTAATTAATACCATCAAAAAGAAAGACGTTATACGAAAACTATCTAATACCAGGCTTAAGTTAAAACATGTTGCGTCTCTCTATAATATGTATTAGAAATGTGACGTTAAACAAAAGTATATAATAAATCGCAACATGTGGGCGGGCCAGTCTACCATTGTACCTCAAAATTCATGCAACAGAATATAAATCCACATTTATTTGGCAATATACTACATACTACTACAAAACCGCAAAGTATGGTAAAAATTCCATCTACTGCTGGTGGGTTTTGAAGTGTTATGTAATTAAGTCATTGTCACTGTTGTATGATTTTGAGTAACAAGATTTTCATTTTAAAAAACTACAAAAGTACAAATATTAACTGCAATTTATTTGGTAAGAGTACATTCAATTTATATTTTTTTTGTTTTAAATTACATTTTTATGTACATAATGTGTACCATATTATCTATAATTCCTTGGTAGACTTGGCAAGACAATGACTTGTTACATAATACTTTAAAACCCTATACCAGTGGTATTTGGGATTTTTGCTGTACTTTGCTTCAATATTATAATAGCCCGTGGTTAAATAAATTTAAAAAATAAATAAGAAAAAATAAGCTTCATCATAATTAATCGTCACAAATTGGCTGGCTGGAATGAAGCAAATGAAGCACAAGACATTATAAAATAATAATAATAATAATAAAAAAAACCACAAAGCGATCCAATAAAAGAAAAATAAGAGAGTAATAAATCGCAAAAGTATGAAAGTGTGTAAATGTTTGTATGAAATCGAGTTGCCAGGTTATCAAAATTTGTATTTTATTTTATATGAAAGATTATACAATTTTAACAATAATAACTACAGTTAGTAAACAAATCGTATTCTTTTAATATTTTGTTGAGTTGAGTGACATATTTCTATAAATTATCTAAAATGTAAATGAAATTTTTATTAATATTATTATACATTCATATTTTTAAATTATTTAATTTATTTGTATTAAAAATTATCTGGCAACTCAAATAATTTCTAATAAAAATTAAAATATAATGTCAGAAAACTTTTTCAAAATTATATATTTCTTAAAAAAAATGTAGAATGATTTGTTTAACTTTTGTAACTAATTAAAAGTTAAATTCATAGTATATAATAAAGATACACAAATATCAAAAAAATTTCATTTGATTCACATCGATATAATATGGTATGTTATTATCAAGTTCTGGGAAATAAAATTTTTGTATTTCATATTTTTAGATAATAAAAACTGAAATCTACACTGCATTATGGCTGTAAACTATGTCGAATAGAATAAATATGGGATACAAGTATACCAGTATTTGGACAATTACTTATGTGAAATCGTAATACCGAAGTTTTTTCAACTGGGGCGAACATTTTTTTTTATAAAAAAAGTGTTTGAATGTTTACATATTTTATATAAATTAATAATGTTCCTTTTTAAAAACAGAAAACTGGATCGATCATACCCTGGGATAAAATCTACAAGTTGAATGTTTCTTCGTTAAATATTTCATTCATTTCAATCACAAGAAAATAATTCAATTTTAATCGAAGCATATAGCATATTTTAATTCAAATGATAAATGAAATATAGTAGTTTAAATTTTGATGTCAGACACTGAATCCACTGTAAAAAGGAGGTAACAATTAAAAGAAAATAATCTTCCTCAATTATATTAGTCTTTATTTGTAGAGGACAGGAGTTCCACCAGAATGTCTTTTTGAAATACTTGTCAACAATAATCTCGACTGAGAAGCGATATTGAATATTTTGGAACCGAACTTTGAAACCTATTCGCTGACAATTTTCCTGCCATTGGAAAAACTTCAATATTATAGACAAAGTTTAATAAGAATGGTAAATACATTTATATTAAAAAAAAACATCTTTATTAATTATTATTTTTTATTTAACAGAATGCACAACGCTTTCATCACTGGCAGAATACTTCTTCGAATTATCAAATAATTTATTAAACATAGGTAATATTTATTTGTAACTAATTATTAATATTTACTCATTAAATTTTTTTCAGACAAAATATACAATAAAGTTACTACATTAGCTGAAAGAACAATTTCTCAAATATTGCATTATAAATTCTACAAGAAAAGTTTGCAGTGTTCAAATAAAGTAAGTCAAATTCTTACTAAAGTTCTTTGCGGCCATAATATATTTTATTTTATTTGGTTATAGATTATAGATACTTAGCCCAATCCTTCTGCGACAAAACGCTCATCCTTTATAGATGAAACAATTCCAATATATTTAAATAATGTAAGTCATTTTTTTACTACTGATATATCTCATTATTTCAAATTATTCTTTGTGTATAGTGATCGTCTTTTGCTAACGTTTTTTGGACGGTTTTCCGTTAGCATTTACAGGAAATCCTGAAGACTGATTCGTCCCGTCCAGAAGCTTCTTGCTGTATAACTTATTGATGTTATTATATATTGTAATGTTTTAATAATTTATTACTTTCCTATTTTGTGTATCTAAGTTATAATTAAATATTTGTTTAAGACGTTGTTATTTTTGATTCTAGATTGTGAAATGTCACTTTTGCACTCGAGAATACAAAAGCATTTCGCAATCAAGAATCAAACAACATTTTTTAGAAAACTAAATTCCAAAATTAGTTAAAATGCGAAAAGAAAATTTTGACGTTTATCAAATCAAATATTTTTCACAGCTGACAGTTAGTTGACAGCAGAAATCAAACAACTGTTTTAAATTATATCATTTTTTAAATGAAATATTTCAATACTGCATTGTATTATACTATTAAAATGATAAAAAAAGTTGCAGTTTGTAAAAGTCTTTTGCTTTTGTTACAATAACTATTTAACAATTTTCAAATAAAATATTGGTAAAAAAATATGGTCCGTAATGCATATTCAAATTTTCCCGCCAAAGAATAATGGCGGTACATCAGCCAATTCTATATTTTCTTTATTTGGAAAGCTAGACCTTAATTTTTTAATTTTGTTACCTCAACCAAAACCACTAATTCTACCTATGCCACTAATTTGTTTGATGTGAATGCACCTTCAATTTTCATTAATTATAGGGCACGAGAGCACCGTCAACCTGTGCCCAAGTCTCAGCTCATTTCACACCATTCTATGTTCTCAGTTCGCACTTATTTCAGGCGGAAAAGAAGTGGCAGAAATTTAAATCGACGGCATTGGCGGGTTTTGTATTCATTCCATTCTGCCTCTGCGATCTCTGTGTGGTTTATCCATTGCACCTTTTAGTGTTTCTTGTGTAGTATTAGTTGTTGTTGATTTTGTTATTGTTGTTGAGTTTGTTATTGTTTTTGCATTCCAGGACGCAGTAGACACTAGCCAAATCATATATCACCTCTCATTCTCAATAAAGAACAAAAATAACAATAACGAACTCAACAACAATAACAAACTCAACAATAATAACAAAATCGACAACAAATAACTAACACGAGAAACACTTAAAAGAGCGCAATTGATAAACCACACATGGAAATCGCAAAATGGAATGAATACAAAACCCGCCAATGCCGTCGATTTAAATTTATGCCACCACTTTTTCTCTTCCGCCTGGATTGGTATGAAATAAGGCAATCATGGAATGACGTTAAATGAAACAATCATAGAATGGTCTGAAGTGAGATAAGAGGGACAAGATCGACATTTGAAAGCAAATTTTATTAGTAAGTTTTAAATGATTTATTAAACGTAAAATAGTATAACAATGTCAGTGAACATTAAATCTATATAAATACAACTTGTTTTCGATGGAAGAGTATATTTTGACTTTTATTTAAATTTCCGCCACTGGAATTCTGTGAAATGAGATGAGAGGCTTGGGCAAAGTCGACGGTGCTGCTCTCGTGCCCTACACATGGAATAAAATTAGTTGTCATTTATTAATTATGGTACCTTTGTTACCGACATTCCGATAAATCAATGACGTTTGCAATTTCATTCTATACAAATTATGTTCATATTTGTTCTTAGGAATAAAAAAGTAAGTAGAGAACTGGACAAAGCTTCAATATAATGTATTATAATTTATAATTGGTTATATTTAACTGTAAATGTTTGCTAGATGACATTTACTTTAAACGTCAAATTTGAAAATTCAATATAACCTCAAATTTTAAAAATATTTTAGTAGGCTGTATTTATTTGGAAAATGTGAATGCAAACTTAAACTTATTCATATTGGTACCAAATAAACAATCAAATTTCATAGTAAGTGAAAATTTTAAGTGGTGTTCTGACAGATATAGAACGAGAAAGAAATGTCTAAACAAAGATAGAAAATATGTATGTTCAACTCATCATCCCAGCAAAATAGCTGGATAAGTTTGATCAGTTCGAGATCTGTTCTAGGTTACTTCAAACGTACGAAGTAAACAGAATTAACATATCAGGTTACTTAAAAAGTTACAAATAAATACGGTCTATGACACCAAATATTATATATTTTTTTACAATACTGTATAGTTGTTAGCATTAACTGAGTTTGCATGCGATCATTGTTAAAATTAATAAATTACATTGGTTTCTTGAATATAATTTGGTTTGATTGACACACGATTTTATTAATTACAAACATTACATATTAATCTGTTCATTATACACTGGGAGTATATAAAAATTCTTTTTATCATGTCCATATGTCATAATAATCTTTTAACAGCAATTAATTTATAAAGTCTTGTATACGGAGCTTGGGTAGAATTTATTTATAAAATTTTGATAATATAAATAAAAAGAGGAATAAGAAAAGTTAGAGACTCATACGTGCTTTAATAGAATTAATAAAAATAATTTTCTTTTCCTGACTCTATTCTAAACACTCTGAATACATTCATTTTTGCTCCTATAAGTTCACTGTGCGCTAATTCGATCTGTCAATCGTAGGTCACTACCACAACAAGGCGACAAATAAAAAATCAGAACGAAGCAGCTCGGGCAAACATTCACTCTAACACAGCATTGAGCCTTGCGACATCCAGGGCATCCCTGGCAGTAGGCTAGCTAGCTTCATTGAAGCAGCGGGACTCTGTTAGGACTCTGTGTACACTCGGGTAGCACAATGGGCCTTCAGGCCTAAGTGCATGCGGCTTCTTTGAGGCCCCCCGATTATAACAACAACAACAACAACAACACAGCATTAGAAGAAAACAATGAAGAATGAACAATTTATAACTTAAGAACAAATTTTATTAACTAAAAAAAAAATTATTTACTTAGTAATTTATTTACTAATTTGTACGCCGCCCACCACTTCTTAGTATTCTATAAAAAAAATTTGTATGAGTTATAAAAATATATAAATATGTTGATGTTTCTTCCTTACTGTAGCATTGTGGTGGGCCCAATATGAACGGCCACGGTTCCATCCACGGTAATTTCTCTGGCCTCGGCCGCCACGGTAATTACCATTACCTCGAAAATTTCCTCGGCCACGAAAACTTCCACGGCCGCGGAAATTTTCGAGACTTCTGCCGCGAATAGTTTCTTCCTTCCCGTCCTCCTTCCCGTCCTCCTTCGCGTCCTCCTTCCCGTCCTCCTTCGTGTCCTCCTTCCCGTCCTCCTTCCCTTCCAATGTCTTTAGTTGGCGCCTTAATTCCTTCACATAATTTTCACTTTCTTTAATCTCTCGTTTTAGATCTTCCATTGTACCTGCCGTAGGAAAATATAAATCTATTAATAACAATAAGTAATAAATTATAATTTAAAATAATTACTTACTCTTTTCTTCTTCCATTTCTGCTGCACTACAAGATCGAATCAATTTTTTTTTTTCAATAATTACTAATAAATTTTATTTGTACCCATGGCAATATTTTTCAAAAAATATATATATATATGTGAAATTAGTTCCTATTTTTATTGCTATTATAATGAAAGTTTCGTTTAAGAAATACAATTATACACAAATAAAACATCACATCAGATGTACAATTTTTATTTTAGAAATTTTGACGTTTCCCATTTATATAAATATATTATTATTAAAATACTTTTCATAATATAAATACATATTCCACCAAATTTTAATTTTAAATAATTTCACGTTAGTGAAAAAAATTTTGGAATCGCAGTCGTCGGTTTTTGGTCATCCCATACAGGTCAAACTATTTATGTAATAATTTAAAATTTTATACCGTTATATGTGCTTTCATAAGGAATAGTGCCTTTTTGAGGTCTCATATTTTTACCGTGCATACTTTTGCGTAATTAAATTAAAACTGAGCCAAAGTGTAACTTGACACAGAAGATCCAGAAACCATGTCTAAATTTAAGAAGAATTACTGTCATCGCTGGAAAGTGAGATCATTCTACGGCTAATCGTGCTTTAACTTCCATTCGTTTCATAACTTCGAACTTCCCTTCAAAATGGATCATTTAAAAAAAATATATATAAAAAATTTTATCACTATTTCTTATTGCACTATACAAAATTATTGTAATCGCTGGAAAACTTGTAAAGAAAGAGATGTTGTTATCATTTATTTCGTTCATAATTCTCAGTAATATATTTTGCCAGCTGTCAATGTCAATTTAATAAATTAAATGTTTCCTACAAAAATTATACTACTCTTTTGGAAAGGACAATTGGAACCAAAAATGGAGGTAATAACTAGATATTATAGCAAACAAAATTTCAACATTCTACTGTTAATCTTTTCTGAGTTATGTTAAAAATTCAAGAAAACACTATAAGCAAAGTGCCCTTTTGGCAATGCCGATTGCAATAAAAAAATTTGTTTTTGAGACATACGTACGTTTTGTCACGCTGAAACTAGGCAAAATGGATTCAGGGATGGTCAAAATAAATATTTCCGTTGAAAACTCAAAACCGAAAATTTTCGCGAGTACAATACTTCCTTTTACTTAGTACAAATTGAAATGAAAATGTGTGTTCGTGTTTAGTACAGCATGTCCTTTATAAAAATACTTATACTTACGGTTAGATTTCTATGTATTTTTCTAAATGAAAACTGGTAAATTTTAGGCCTATAAGATATTCGACGTTACTATAAAACGAAATACGAAACAAAAAAAACGACAAATTATAAACTCTAGAACCAAATAATCGTTATAAAAAGACTTGATTTTATTAGTAAATATACGGAAGTAGGTAATATTTCTGTGAAACTACATAAATAAAGTATGTGTTTACGGATTCGTTTCTACTTTATTTATTAATTACAACCGTGAAATGAAATCAAAACTAAATGTGTATTCTAAACGACACGTTAGTAACAATGTAATGCTTTATGGATGGTGTAAGTAAATATGAAGATATTTGTTCCCTTTTCTGTTGAATTTTTTTAATTGAATAAAATTACAATGAGGAATGTGACTAAATTTTGATTTTTATATATGTAATACAGAAAAAAAATCCATATTTTTGTAAATTATTAAAGATTTGGGGAGGGGATGCTGCGACATCATCTTGGCCGAACCGTAAAAGAAGTTAGGTAGGCGGTTACTGTAAGAAACAGTCTACCTAGTTTTTGTAAATGATGAAATTGCTAATAACTTTCTTCTTACAAACAATTGTTTAGTTTTTATTATTACAATGAGAAGTTAGGGTGGTTAGTTGTTATATTTTAGGATTTATGTACTGAAATTTAATTATAGTCACATACCCCATTTGTAATTTAAATAACGCGCGCTTTTACAAAATTCTTCTTATTGTGCTTAGAGTACAGAGAACAAAACATATGCATTCATATATATTTAAAATTTTACATAAGAAACATGTTGACGATGTGTCATTATTTAAATGTAAAAAATAAATACAACTGATCTCTGGTTTATGAAAAACATACAAAAAACGGTTGACGTTTACTAACTGGTACGTAACTATCTTCAAACGTAAGGCAGAGTGCACATTATACTCGCGCATTCTCAATTCCAGCGAATATCAATAGGTATGGGTGTTACCGCCATTATCATATACTCAGTTATGAAAGGTTAATTTTAAGGTAGTTTTTTTTTAATTTATGTAAATTTTTAACTGTTGTAGATATCAAGGAAATTAGAATTTAAATTACGCAATTATTTTAGGTGATTTTATTATACTATATTTATATTTCATTTTCAATCTGACAAGAAATAAAATTAAATATCGTTAATGAAAAAACTACGATATTACAATACAATCAAAATTATCTTTCACGGAATGAAATTAGTAGTCATTTATTATGATGGTACTCTAGGTACTTATGTTACCGACATTCTTTCATTATTCGTAGAAAGAGATGAAAAGTTTCTATCTACATTAATTCCAAAGATTCACGACTTTTATTTTAAATATTTCATTCAGTTTGTTCTGAATAAGTTTTAATTGTATATTTGTTACAAACACATGAAATAATGGGTATAGTAATCTATTATTGTACATAGTAATAAAGTTTTATGCATTTTGATTAAATATTTCATAATTTTATTTTCAATAATAAATATTATAAAAGCCCTTTAGAATTACTCTGGAGATTCAGTTTTTTTATTTTCACATCATACTGGTGATTTGGAAATAAATAAAACAACACTAGCGCCACCAGTTAGTTTGGCATGTCGCAATGTAACCAAAATATTATTATGTTCTTGTTTTAGCTTAGAATATAAATTTCATTTATGCCTGAAAATAATATTTTAATGCTTATACATATAAAATTAAATATAAAAATATTTAATTGTTGAATACTTATATCGATTCCTTCTTTAGCAGATGCAATAATATTCGTCCGATATACACAGAAACAAATTTTACAAAGACTGGTTTAAACGGTATTGTTAAACCTATAAAAATTATGTGTATATATTGCTTAAAAACATAGATGTATTAATTCAAAAATAATATTGTATGGTAATTAATTTTATGAACAAAGTTATTGTTATCTTTAATACAAGAATACAATAATTTTAAATAAAATAATAATTTATTGATGAGTGAAAAGTGTTGATAGATAATTTAATCAAAAATTTGTTTTATTTACCAAGGCAATCTTAATTCATTTTCTAAAAAACTATAAATTTTATTTAATTAATATATCGTTAAATATGAATAATTATGAAAGTAATTTGAATTTATAGGAAGCCTTTTTAATTTTTGAACTACTTATATTCTAAAGCTTTTAGCGCTAAAATGAATAGGTAAAGAGATACAGAAGTATGAAAAAAATAACATTGAAATCGCTATGTGCCACTTTTCATTTCTACACCCGGTACCTATACAACTGTGCAATAAAACACGGAATATAGGACTTTAACATGGGATTTCAAAAAATTACGAATACTTTCTCTCCTGATGCATTTAGAGCAAAACTACAAAAGTACAAAGATGTTCAAATTTCAATTCTACATCAAATAATATCATATCTGATGGAACTGCATGTCTGTAGTATGAGATATATTAAATAAAAAATGTAACTTTTGCGCTAAAAATCAGACAGTTACGGAAATAAAAAAATATTTACCTGAGAGTTTATTATTGTTATTATGTCATTATAATTAATGTTTTCTGACGTGCAGAAATGACAAATATGTTTTACGTCGGCCGACTTTTTTTTTTAATTCTTTATGTATGTTATTAAATTACTGATGAAATTTTCCGATTACAAAACGGTTAGATTTTACGAAATTCTATGATATTTTAAAATGAAATAAGATGATTTCTCATAAGTAAATAGTGCAAAACAAAGCTTAAATTATGATTACATTTAATTTATAAAATTTAAACTTTGATCACTACAATCATAAGGCATGTTTTAATTAAGTTAATTTTTAACAACAATGATAAACGGAGATATCCTCAAAGTTTCCTACGTGACGTCACATATCCCCTCTCCAAAATTTTATTAATGTTTTTCTCCGGAATTATCAATACTAGAGCGATTTAAAAAATACGGGTATTTTATTTTTTGTACAGAACCATAAAATGGAAAAAAAGAAATTAGGTCATATATACCATTAAGGTTTACAAACAACACATTTGATTATATCAACTAAAAAACTTGTAGTAACTTCCTTAAATGTAAGCAAAATTACTTTCAAGTGAAGCAAGTAATCTACTTTGTTGAATAATAACTGTTTTATTAAGGAGGTATGTCGGTAAATATTATAAAATCTTCTTCAAATTATTATAATTTGTTCCCCAAAATTATCCATTCAAAAGGTTTGTTCGTTAAATGCAATAGTCTAAAACGAAGTGAAAATTTTGAGTAAGATAATAGAAGAAAATGTAATCAAATTTTATAAAATTTTAATTTTGATTATATCAACCACAAGGCGTATTTTAATTAATCCTTTTTTTTAACAAAAATTAACTTGTAATTAAGGTTTACAGCCTAAAAATTTGATTATAGCAATGAAAAATTTGTCTAAGGTATACCGTGCTTGGTATTAATTGAAAGCACTGGACAAGGGCTTAGCTTGCAAAAATGATAAAATAGTCCCATGTCGATCGGCTTTTGTTTTCAGCGAAAAGTTGTCAGAAGTATGTTGTGTTTGGTATCGTATGAAAGGAGTCGATAAGAGCTGGTTTGCAGAAATCACAAAATTTTTGA
Source organism: Stenolophus ochropezus (assembly GCA_035578165.1). NCBI lineage: Eukaryota > Metazoa > Arthropoda > Insecta > Coleoptera > Carabidae > Stenolophus > Stenolophus ochropezus. Next base: position 89,216 of record JAQOWZ010000095.1, read on the forward strand.
TCGGCTTTTGTTTTTGTGAAAAAATGTCAGAAGTATGCCGTGTTTGGTATCAAATGAAAGCACTCGAGTAGGGCAGCCATATTGAAATAACAAAAATTTGTCAGGTCAATCGGCTTTTGTTTTTTTTGCAAAAATTTGTCACAAGTATGTCGTGTTTGGTATCATATGAAAGGTCTCGTCGAGAGCTGGTGTACAGAAATGAAATTAGACGTCAACTGTAAATATTTCAATGATGCCGGAGGCCTAGTGAAGCTCAGCGTAGCTGAGCCTTCGCTAGTCATATACTATTTTGATAGATTCACTATATATCTATATTTGGATTCATCTCGAGCATCGCAAAAATTTTGCTCACGGGTACAGGTCAAACCATTCATGTAATAATTTTAATATTATTTTATTAGATGTGCTTTATTGAGGACCAATCGCTTTTGGGTGTCTCATATTTTTACCGTGCATAGTTTTTGTGTAAAAAATCGAAAACTAAGCCAAAAAGGAAAACTGGAACAAAACTGAAAAAAATATCCTAGATGCCAGGTTTAAATTTAAAAAGAATTACTGTGCCATCCGTCATTTTTGACAATTCAATATGAAACTTTTAATTGATTTATTTTGAAAATGAAAAGAGATATTGTGAAGGTAATTACATTTTTATACATTATAATAGTGAGCGAAATATATAAAAATACACTGAATATTAAGTGTGGTGTATTTAAAATATTTAATTTTATGACGTTTGACGTTTATCATCTGTTGGGTCAGTCAATCAAAAAATTCGTGGCACAAGTTTTATATTTTCAAAGAGAAATATACAGAAATATAAAGTAAACTATGTACAATACACTTTGTGATGCAAGTATATTATTTTAAATTTGTTTCGTTGTATTTAGAGATGCATTTTCATTTCAGTTACAATTTTTAATTGGATATCCAAACAAGAGTATATTTATAGAAGAGAAATAACATAAAATTACTAAAAATAACACTACTGAACTGTAACTGGTTATCATAAAAGTGCATTGTACATAATAATTTACGGCAAACCTTTTTTACAATATTTAAATTTTCATGACATATGACGTGTCCAAACGTCAGGTCTAATCAAAAAATCATCTTGCAAGTCTTATATTTGCTTGGAGAAATATATAGTAAAATTAGTTTAAAAGTAAAATTACACTACATTTTATAATGTAAGTATGTAATTTTATATTTTCTGGAATGTATTTAAATATGTGTTTTCATTTCAGTTATACTCGTAGTTATCCAAACAAGAATATATTCATAGAAAAGAATAACATAAAATTATGGATAATAACACTATTGACAAAAATTTAGTTATGGAAATCAAACAAGGCGCGTCGTATTCAGTCATAAACACATTTATTTAAAAATACTGACATACCTTTCCTTCATACCCCCTTGGAAGAAATGTTTAATAATTTATTGTACAATAATTATTTTCAATTATGTATCTGGTTTATAGTTAACTGTAAGTAACTGCATTTTATACATTCTTTATGTATTCTTTCATCAAATTTCAGATGAAAGTATTTGATTACAACAACAATTAAATTTTTAAAATTTCTATTGTGTTTTGTTATGGAATGAGATGATTTTTAAATGAAAACGTATACAAAAACAAAGTATCTATCCAATTATTTAATTATCATTGATATTTCAAACAATAAACACTTTCTGAAACCAAATATTTAACGAGAAATGCTTTTGATGACATGTGCTCCCAGGTGAATGGATTACATGAAAATTCATATTTTTACTACGAAATAATGCAAAAAAAATGTTTGAAAATTGTTGGATATTAGTTTAAGGTACGATACAAATATTATTAAGTATTTTTTTTATTTTATCACTTACAGATGTCATATTAGGTTAATGGTTCAAAGTGTAATCAAATTAAATTAAAAGAAGCTATTTTTATCATAAATAATGCTATAAAGAGAGTAAATATAATATATTCTTTCATATACAACCATAAAGTTTTTAAATAATAAATTATTTATGTCAAAATTTGTGATGATGACAGTTGCGAGCAAGGTTTGCAATTCCTATAGTTAGTTTTAGTTATTATTCTCTAATTATAAAAATATTTCATTTTACTATATAATATTATTATTCTTTTATATTCATTGGAGAGTAAATAAAAATTACTTTATGAACATTATTATTTCATATATTTTACTTATTTTATTCAATTCAAATTTGACAATCTGACATCTAAAATTCATTTTCATAAACGAAGTGTATCTATTAAAATGATAAGATATATTTTAAAATGATTTACTTAGAAATCAAAAATATTTACCGTTTAACAATAAGCCTTTAGATACCCGAAAACTTAAAAGTAAACGGCAGGCTTTGATTGTTAGCTGCTCTTTTTGTAAATTTTCGGGACCCTAAAGGCTCATTGTTATTTGTTAAGGTATATTTGCAATATTTTTATTAAAAAAAATTTTGTGTTCTTATTAAATTTATTAACAAGTTTCTTTGAATTTAAAAATTTACACTGGTCACATTCAGTAATCCGACTGTATAACACATGTTTGAACGTATCCAAAATACAGTTGTCAAATTATCTTGTCATTTTGACATTGCTGAAAATATAAGTATTATACTTATAGCGAAATTGAAAGCACATTAAATAGGGTTGAAAGTGCAAAGAAAAAATCTGTAGAAAGAAGAAGTCAAAATATAAAAACCGTAATAAAAATGTCATACGATAGATAAATTAGCAATAATACTACATATTCTGCAATGAACTCTTTCATTGTAGATGTACGTATGTACCAATAGAATTTGATTGGTACCGAGAAAATATGACAATGATTATTATAATGAAAATATTGTTGATAAGAATCAGCTACAATTTTTATTGTAATCAAGCTATGTGTTATGGCTTGGAAACCGAAAGTGAAGCGAGATCAGTATTTCAAGTTTCAACTAATATTTTATACACGAAAATGGACTTGTTATGTTGTAATATTATCTAACAAACCATACTTAACATGAAAATAGTAACGTTAAATTCAAGAAGTACGACAAATATTACACACAAGTCCTCTTTTCAAAGCACATGCTTTATATTACCGTTTGCCATTTCATTATTCGTAGAGAGAGATAAGAAGTTTCTATCTACATTTCTTCCAAAGATTCACAACTTTTTTTTTAAATATTTCATACAGTTTGTTCTAAATAAGATGTAATTCTACATTTATGTTTTCAACGCATATATATATATATATATATATATATATATATATATATATATATATATATATTATTATATTTATTTCGTTACATAATTTTCAATAATAAATATTATAAGAGCCCTCTGTATTTACTCTGGAGATTCAGGTTTTTTCTTTTCACATCATACTTGTGATTTGGAAATAAATATAACAACACTATCACTACCAGTTAATATAATAATAATATTTTAATTCATATACATATGTATTAAATATAAAAATATTAAATTAATTTAATAATTATATCGATTCCTTCCTTAGCAGATGCAATAAAATTCTTAATTAGTGCCATCTATGTGATTTTTTTAAACTATTAAAATTATTGATTTTCTCAGATGAATACAGAAACAAATTTTACAAATACTGGTTTAAACAGTATTGGTAAACCTATAAAAATTATGTGTATAAAGGTGTTCATTTTATTTTGTCCACTATTGCTATCTCAAGAACTATAAGAGCTACAAGGTCAGTTAAATTAGCAAAAAAATTCTATTTTACAACACAATTATCATGAGACAAACTAATTTTTTTTTAAACCAGTGGTTCTCAAAATACGTGTCCCAACTTTTTTATTTTAAATGTGAACCTATTTTTTCATTTGCTTATTCAATAGAGAATATTATTCTGAATTCAATGATATAATATTATCATACCCTAACATAACGATTTTTTTGAGAAAAATGCATCTGAAGTTTTATATTAATTTGATTAAAATATGACAATAATAATACAAGTAATTGTTTTACCTGGAATTAGAGTGCCTTGAATTAAATATGTGAATAAAAGTATAATGAATGAAATAAAACAGTTTATAATTTTTATTTTCATATTTCATTATTTTTTTAATTTTATTTTAATTTTATTTGACAGTTATGATCACTTAACAAAACCAAGTATTAAAAAAATTGCGAATACTCTCTCTCCTGATATATTTAGAGCAAAACTACAAAAGTACAAAGTTGTTCATATTTCAACTCTACATCAGATAAAATCATAACCGATGGAACCGCACGTCTATTGTATGAAATATATTAAATATAATATATACCTTTTTCGGCAAAAATTAGACAGTTAGGGATATAAAAAAAAATTCTATCTGAGAGTTTATTATTGTTATTATGTCATTCTAATTAATGTTATATTTGATATTAATTATTAATTTTGTAAAATTCTAAAATTATTTTAAAAATGTATGTTTTCTATATAAATGTTTTCTGGCTTGCATAAATGACAAATATATTTTACATCGACCGGTTTTTGTTTTTCAAATAATTGTTAGAAATATGTCATGTTTGGTATCAAATGAAAGGTCTTGTTGTGGGCTAGCGTACAGAAATGACAAAAATGTTCCATGTTAATCGACTTTTGTTTTATGCAAAAAGTTGTCAGAAGTATGTCGTGTTTGGTATCAAATGAAAGGTCTCGGTTAAGGCTGGTGTGTATAAATGACAAAAATGTTTCATGTCGAACGGCTTTTGTTTTATGCAAAAAGTTGTCAGAAGTATGACGTGTTTGGTATCAAATGAAAGGTCTCGGAGAGGGCTAGCGTGCAGAATTGACAAAAATGTGCTATGTCGATCGGTATTTGTTTTACGCGAAAAGTTGTCAGAAGTATGTCGTATTTGGTATCAAATAAAAGGTCTCAGAGAGGGCTAGCGTGCAGAATTGGCAAAAATGTCCTATGTCGATCGGTATTTGTTTTTTGCAAAAAGTTGTCAGAAGTGTGTGGTGTTTGGTATCAAATGAAAGGTTTCAATGAAGGCTGGTGTGCAGAGTTAACGAAAATGATCAATGTCGATCGGCTTTTTTTTTTGCAAAAGGTTGTCGCAAGTATATAGTGTTTGGTATCAAATAAAAAGTCTCGGTGTGGGCTAGCGTGTAGATATGATAAAAATGTTTCATGTCGATCGACTTTTGTTTTATGCAGAAAGTTGTCAGAAGTATGTCGTGTATGGTACCAAATGAAAGGTCTCGGTGAGAGTTGGGGTACATAAATGACAAAAATGTTTCATGTCGACCGGCTTTTGTTTTTTGCAAAAAAATATTAGAAGCATAACGTGTTTGCAATCTAATGAAAGGTCTCGGTGAGGCCTGACGTGGAAATATTAAATAATTGTTTTATGTCGATCGGCATTTGTTTTTTACACTGACAGCGGAGCTCTAGGGAATGCTCGGCGTAGCCGAGAATTCGCTAGTCATATACTATTTTGATAGATTCATTATCTACTAGCGTGCAGAATTGAGAAAAATGTTACATCCCGATCAGCTTTTGTTTTCTGCAAAAATTTCTCAAAAGTATGTCGAGTTTGGTCTCAAATGAAAGGTCTCGTTGAGGGCTAGCGTGCAGAATTGACAAAAATGTCCCATTCCGATCGGCTTTTGTTTTCTGCAAAAAGTTCTCAAAGTTATGTCGAGTTTGGACTCAAATGAAACGTCTTGTTGAGGGCTAGCGTGTAGAATTGACAAAAATGTTCCATGTCGACCGGCTTTTGTTTTTTGCAAAAAAATATTAGAAGTATGTCGTGTTTGAAATCTAATGAAAGGTCTTAGTGAGGCCTGACGTGGAAATATAAAATAATTGTTTCATGTCGATCGGCATTTGTTTTTTGCACTGACAGCGGAGCTCTAGGGAATGCTCGGCGTAGCCGAGAATTCGCTAGTCATATACTATTTTGATAGTTTCACTCTCTATATTTCTATATATATATAGTTGGATTCATCTCGAGCATCGCAAAAACTTTGCTCACGGGTACAGGTCAAACCATTCATGTAATAATTTTAATATTATTTTATTAGATGTGGTTTAAAGTGGAAAAGGGCCTTTTTGGGGTCTCATATTTTTACTGTGAGTGGTTTTCGTGTAAAAAATCGAAAACTAAGCGAAAAAGGAAAACTGGAACAAAACTGAAAAAAATATCCTAGATGCCAGGTTTAAATTTAAAAAGAATTACTGTGCCATCCGTCATTTTTGACAATTCAATATGAAACTTTTACTTGATTTATTTTGAAAATGAAAAGAGATATTGTAAAGGTAATTATGTTTTTACACATTATAATAGTGAGCGAAACATATACAAATACACTGAATGTTAAATGTGGTGTATTTGAAATATTTAATTTTATGACATTGACGTTTATTATACGTAAGGGTACCAAAAATATAAATAGGCTATTATAAATTGTAAATATAATATATTTTGTTATAAATCAGTATATTTTAATGATTCGTACATATACATTCCAATAAAAACGTATTTTAAATAAAAAAAACTAATTTCATTTTCACTTTTGTTTGAGAACTGCTTTCAGCCATTACAGGTATATTTTAGAACGAGAAATCTTGAGAAATACGGCGAATTAAATGGTAATATTTGTATTATTAGGTGTATTACTATAAAACTTAATTTATCTATGTTTTCTTTTCAATTAAAACACTTTAAATTACAAAGTTTTGTATAACCGGCAATTTTGACAGTTGCTTCCGGGGCTCATCAAGTGACGGATAGCTCGGTGAAAAAGGCTATTTTTTCTAATATTACAGCGAGATATTGTATGAGAATTATCACAAATCATCAGTAATACAATGTATTTTAAGGTATGATATAAATTTTTGCATATTAATACTAATTTTTTCTCATTTTTATTTAGTTTTCCTAACCTGTATGAACTCTGGCATATCGAGATGAAATTTATATAAAATAAGGCTATTCGTTGGATGAAAATCATTATTAAATGTGGAAATATAACGTATCCTTTAAAATGAAACCAGAAATTTTGCACGATATTATAAAATTTAACAAAAATGCCGTATTTGACACTTGAGTTGGAGATACGACCGAGTTATCTGCTTGAAATATGACATTTTTACTAAAATGTATAATGAAATATTGTACGAAATCATCTCTGTTACAAGGTACTTCCATATGGAATATAAATATTTATATATTAATAGTTAAATATTTCATTTTTTAGATGAGACTATAACCTACACGTACTCAGATACACAATGGTGAATTTTTAAATTAATTAAAACAATTCGTTGGGCAAATATTGTTAAAATGAATGAGAATATAATATATTCTTTAAAATAAATTCACAAGACTATTCCAGAAAGTATTATTTAATCAAGAAAACTCCATTTCAAAGTCGATTTAGAATCTCACTTTTAAAAATTGATTTTTAATTACTATTCAAACACTAGCAAAGGTAAATACATACTGTACAGTATTCTACCCTTATTATAAATACTTTTTTATCTAATTTATACATATTTTAGAGAGCTAGACAATGGATTTTGTCTGATTACGTGGAAAACCTGAAAACCCTTTGCTTCATACCGTTTTGGAGGGAATTGTTCAACAGTTTAATGTACAATAATTAGTATATAAATAAATGATGTATCTGGACCTTATTAAACTTTAATTAATTGCATTTTACACTTTCTTTACGCATTTCTTGACATTTCTGATAAAAACATCTGATTACAACAGAGATTACATTTTTCAAAATTCTGTAGTATTTTATAATGAAATGAGATGATTTCTCAGATGTAAATGTTTACATAAACAAATTATCTATCCATTTATTCATTTGTAACTGATGTATGAAACAATAAACATCTTTTCAAACCAAATATTCATATTCTCTTAGTCGGACTTGACTGTGATTGTACTGCACAAAAATCCATGTTTTCATTAAGAAATAATGCAAAAGAACGTATAAAAATTGGTTACTTTATCTACAACTAACAGGCATATAAATTTTCAGTTATGTGTGAGTAGTTCATATATACCTCAACAGATGGCGCCACAGGATCACTTAAATTCCAAAATAACTATTCAAATTGTATTTATTATAATTTTATAATCATTTATATTGATATTTATAATAAAAAATAAATTATTAATAACAATAACAATAGTTGTAGATAAATACATATATAATTCAGCTTCATAAATATATAAATGAACATAGCAACAGAAAAACATGAATATAATCATGTTTTTTTTTGGCAATATAAAAATGTATTAGTTTATAAATTTTGGTATGTTATTTCACATTATTTATATTTATAAAATAGATAATTATTTTCAAAATAATACATTTTTATATATTCTTTAACTAACTTCATACTTATTGTGTCAAGTTATGACATTTAAGTTCTGTCAAACTGAATGTATTGTATGAAAATACAAATATTGTTAAGATATAATAAAAATACATAAAATTGGGTTAAACGTATTATTTAAATCTTTTCTTCTTATGTATTTTGATGATTAAACTATTGTATCTCAAAATCTCTAAGCGCGGGAAATTTAAAATCTCTATAATTTCATTTATTTATCAACATGTATTTTTATTTATTTCCTAAACGGTCTCGCGTGCCGCTTTAAACGTGTTATAAATAAATAATATACATTACAACAAATGTTACTAAGTCTAACACATAGTAGCACCCACCGTAGAAGGGTGTGAAAAAAATTCATCAATTTCCAAAGTTGGAATATTAAATATATGATATTATTTGATAAGTTATATGTGAGTAGTTCATATACAGGATGTTCCATTTAAGCGTGCCACCATTTCTATCTCGAGAACTATAAGAGCTACGAGGTTGGTTAAATTAGCAAAGAACCACCATTTTACAAGACTAATACAAAGAGCAAAAATAGCTATTTTTAGTACAAGTGAGCAAAATATGTCTTTTTTTCACGGGCTCAGAAATTGGCCACAAGAGCGAAGCGAGTGTGCCAACTCGACAAGTGAGAAAAAGACATGCTCACGTGTGCTAAACATAATTTTTTCCACAATCTTAAAATAAAATTTAAAAAAAAAAACAAAACATTGTACTTTTTTTTGTTGTAGTAGTTATTTAGGCCTTTAGGTTCCTGATGTTGGTTTTATTACAATAGTCATAAAATACAGGACGTTTCGGGCAAAGTTAGCCCATCATCAGCTATAATATAAATTTCTTACATAAAATTACAATATTAATATTTTAATTAACAACTCACCAGATGAAAGAGAGGTTAAGCAGAATTACATTGTTTGAACAAAATTTTGAATTTAATACATTTCGAAACACATGTGAAGTTTATAAATTTTATTTGATAAAGGCAAAGTCGTTGTAACGATTAGAAGGTACATTTTATAAACTTTAAAGAGGCTAATATTCGTAGATATTTGTACCCCCGGTAGTAAACACACGTGTCGACAGCATGGTGTCAGGCGGAACTCTGTTTAAATAATAGTGATGGGAGGAAGAACAAATGATGTTGCATGCGCAGAAAGAGAAATAAATGAAGCGCGAAGTCAAATTTATGAATTAATTATGGTTTTAATGTGCTGCACATTATTGTTATAATCTGTAATGTAATTTAAGACATTATGGTTATTGATTGTAATGTGAAATGTTTCAAATAAAAGTCTATGATTTTTAAATTGTACTTTCTCTAATATTTTGGGGTTATCGAAATCTATTTCGTGACCAGTTTGGCACTTATGTTTGGATATTGCGCTATGATCGGGGTTGTTTTTGTTGCAGTGATATTTATGTTGGTAAATACGTTTTGCCAAGGGTTGAGATGTTTCACCGATGTAAATTTTATTACATGTGTTACATGTGACTTGGTACACGACATCTTTTTGTAAATGTGGGTCAATTTTGTCTTTCAAAGGTGTATATAAAAATTTTGTAGTTACCATATTATTATTGGCTATTGTAATGTTTGTTTGATCTAGTATTTTACGCATGGATTGATTTATAAAGCTGTCGTAAGGGATTTTAGCATATATATTTTTCTCTAGCTGTGTGTTGCTCTCGCCATTGACAATATCTGTATTAGCTGATAGTTTTTTATTAAGTTTGTTAAGTCTGAGTCTAATAATGTTATTGATGATTTCGTAAGGATATCCATTATTTTGGAGTGTGTTATAAATATACTGTATATTTTGTGTATGATATCTTGGATGTGATAACAGGATTGCCCTATCTACGAGGCATGTGACAACACTTTTTTTTATATTTGAAGTTAGTATGTGAATTAAAATTTAAATATCTGCCTGAAGCGGTCGGTTTAATGTACCAGTTTGTAGTTATTCTGTTATTATTTCTAATTAAGGTGGTATCTAGGAAATGTATTTGATTATTGGTTTCTATTTCTAATGTAAATTTGATTCTAGGGTGGAAACTGTTAAAATCATTCAAGTTATCATTCACAAAATCTTTGTTGGCAATTACTAAACAATCGTCGACATAACGTTTGTAGTAAATTATATTCCATTTTTTATTGAAAAAGACTGTTTTTTCTAAGTTTTGTAAGATGAGTTCTGCTAAGCTACTGCTGATACTGGCCCCCATAGGAGAGCCATCTTTTTGAAAATAAATTTGGTTGTTAAAAGTAAAAACTGATGATTCAAAACATAGGTTAATTCCTTCTATAAATTGTTCTTTATTAAGTTCAGTATATTGTTCAATGGATGTCCAAATTTCTGTCAAGCAATCTATAACCAGATGTTGAGGAATAGATGGGTAGAGAGCAACAACATCTAGAGAAAAAATAATGCAGTTGTTGGGGATAGTTAATTTGGTGATGTCGTGAACCAAGTCAAATGAATTTTTGATTATGTTTTCTGAAGCAGATGTGACTTTACTAATTATACTATTTAAATATTTTGATAATAAATATGTGGGTGTGTTAATTGTTGATGTGATTTGGCGCAAGGGGGTGTTTTCTTTATGGATCTTAGGCTGCATGTACATACGACCCAGGGATGGGTGTTGGACTATTAATTGTGTATGTTTGATTTTAGAGAGATATTTTTTACTTTTGAAATCTAATTTATTGATAGGATTTTTATTAAATTTTTGGTAAGTTGTTTGGTCCGATAAAATTTCTGAGGCTTTATTATCATATTCAGTTTTGTTCATGATTACTGTTTTTGATCCTTTATCAGCTTTAGTGATTATAAGTTTATTTGAATTTAATTTAACAAATATTTTAGCTTGACGTATCCATCTCAACAATTCTTGTTCTTGGTAAGTGAGTTTTGAGTTTTTTAAGTAGGAATATCTGTAATGTAATAGTTTGGATATTTTATTTATTAAAATGTCTTTGTTTGTAACATTACTTCTGTCTATTGCTATTGATATATTGACAAAGCATTCTGTTATTAACTGTTTATTTATTTTGGGATTAGAATCTTTAAAACTGAATTTCGGACCAAGGGCAAGAATTGCTAAGATGTTTTCGTCTATTTCCATGTCACTGTAATTGACAATCCATTGTTTGTAATATTTAAGGAGGTAGGTGCATATGCTATTGTTTAAAGCTTTGGTTTTTAAAAGGTTAAGTTTTTTGTCAGTAGTAATTTTATTGGAAGTTTTTTTATTAATATAGAAAGTGTTGGCTTTATGGATCACATGGTTGTAAATATCGATGGGCAATATGTTCATGCAGTCTAAAACACATTTGGATATTTGTTGGTTTAAATAATTAAGATGACTATGCGCCTCATTTATTTCGAGGTTAAGCAGTTTGATTTTATATTTGAAATTTATAGAGTTGAATTTATGATAGTTATGTTTGTTGGCATGTGTGTTTCTATTGGTGGTACAGTTATCTATGAATTTTGGTAATAAATTGTTATCTTTACAAGAATGTAGGAAGAATATCCTATTTTCTGTTTTGGCTAAATGAACTTTAAGATTATAGTACCTTTTAATTGTTACAACGGCTTGTTGGCCGAAGCTGGCTTGTATATTCCAGAAGAATCCGGTGTGGTCCATGATGATTCTTGTTAAACTTGTGTGAGATGTTCTATTTTCTGTGTGGATGTGTAAAATGCTGGAGAGTTGATAATAGGGATGTTTTCGCCTGGCACCCTATCTTGTTTGTTGAAATTTATTTAGGAACTCAGTGGTTAAGGTTGTAGTAGTTATTTAGGCCTTTAGGTTCCTGATGTTGGTTTTATTACAATAGTCATAAAATACAGGACGTTTCGGGCAAAGTTAGCCCATCATCAGCTATAATATAAATTTCTTACATAAAATTACAATATTAATATTTTAATTAACAACTCACCAGATGAAAGAGAGGTTAAGCAGAATTACATTGTTTGAACAAAATTTTGAATTTAATACATTTCGAAACACATGTGAAGTTTATAAATTTTATTTGATAAAGGCAAAGTCGTTGTAACGATTAGAAGGTACATTTTATAAACTTTAAAGAGGCTAATATTCGTAGATATTTGTACCCCCGGTAGTAAACACACGTGTCGACAGCATGGTGTCAGGCGGAACTCTGTTTAAATAATAGTGATGGGAGGAAGAACAAATGATGTTGCATGCGCAGAAAGAGAAATAAATGAAGCGCGAAGTCAAATTTATGAATAAATTATGGTTTTAATGTGCTGCACATTATTGTTATAATCTGTAATGTAATTTAAGACATTATGGTTATTGATTGTAATGTGAAATGTTTCAAATAAAAGTCTATGATTTTTAAATTGTACTTTCTCTAATATTTTGGGGTTATCGAAATCTATTTCGTGACCAGTTTGGCACTTATGTTTGGATATTGCGCTATGATCGGGGTTGTTTTTGTTGCAGTGATATTTATGTTGGTAAATACGTTTTGCCAAGGGTTGAGATGTTTCACCGATGTAAATTTTATTACATGTGTTACATGTGACTTGGTACACGACATCTTTTTGTAAATGTGGGTCAATTTTGTCTTTCAAAGGTGTATATAAAAATTTTGTAGTTACCATATTATTATTGGCTATTGTAATGTTTGTTTGATCTAGTATTTTACGCATGGATTGATTTATAAAGCTGTCGTAAGGGATTTTAGCATATATATTTTTCTCTAGCTGTGTGTTGCTCTCGCCATTGACAATATCTGTATTAGCTGATAGTTTTTTATTAAGTTTGTTAAGTCTGAGTCTAATAATGTTATTGATGATTTCGTAAGGATATCCATTATTTTGGAGTGTGTTATAAATATACTGTATATTTTGTGTATGATATCTTGGATGTGATAACAGGATTGCCCTATCTACGAGGGATGTGACAACACTTTTTTTATATTTGAAGTTAGTATGTGAATTAAAATTTAAATATCTGCCTGAAGCGGTCGGTTTAATGTACCAGTTTGTAGTTATTCTGTTATTATTTCTAATTAAGGTGGTATCTAGGAAATGTATTTGATTATTGGTTTCTATTTCTAATGTAAATTTGATTCTAGGGTGGAAACTGTTAAAATCATTCAAGTTATCATTCACAAAATCTTTGTTGGCAATTACTAAACAATCGTCGACATAACGTTTGTAGTAAATTATATTCCATTTTTTATTGAAAAAGACTGTTTTTTCTAAGTTTTGTAAGATGAGTTCTGCTAAGCTACTGCTGATACTGGCCCCCATAGGAGAGCCATCTTTTTGAAAATAAATTTGGTTGTTAAAAGTAAAAACTGATGATTCAAAACATAGGTTAATTCCTTCTATAAATTGTTCTTTATTAAGTTCAGTATATTGTTCAATGGATGTCCAAATTTCTGTCAAGCAATCTATAACCAGATGTTGAGGAATAGATGGGTAGAGAGCAACAACATCTAGAGAAAAAATAATGCAGTTGTTGGGGATAGTTAATTTGGTGATGTCGTGAACCAAGTCAAATGAATTTTTGATTATGTTTTCTGAAGCAGATGTGACTTTACTAATTATACTATTTAAATATTTTGATAATAAATATGTGGGTGTGTTAATTGTTGATGTGATTTGGCGCAAGGGGGTGTTTTCTTTATGGATCTTAGGCTGCATGTACATACGACCCAGGGATGGGTGTTGGACTATTAATTGTGTATGTTTGATTTTAGAGAGATATTTTTTACTTTTGAAATCTAATTTATTGATAGGATTTTTATTAAATTTTTGGTAAGTTGTTTGGTCCGATAAAATTTCTGAGGCTTTATTATCATATTCAGTTTTGTTCATGATTACTGTTTTTGATCCTTTATCAGCTTTAGTGATTATAAGTTTATTTGAATTTAATTTAACAAATATTTTAGCTTGACGTATCCATCTCAACAATTCTTGTTCTTGGTAAGTGAGTTTTGAGTTTTTTAAGTAGGAATATCTGTAATGTAATAGTTTGGATATTTTATTTATTAAAATGTATTTGTTTGTAACATTACTTCTGTCTATTGCTATTGATATATTGACAAAGCATTCTGTTATTAACTGTTTATTTATTTTGGGATTAGAATCTTTAAAACTGAATTTCGGACCAAGGGCAAGAATTGCTAAGATGTTTTCGTCTATTTCCATGTCACTGTAATTGACAATCCATTGTTTGTAATATTTAAGGAGGTAGGTGCATATGCTATTGTTTAAAGCTTTGGTTTTTAAAAGGTTAAGTTTTTTGTCAGTAGTAATTTTATTGGAAGTTTTTTTATTAATATAGAAAGTGTTGGCTTTATGGATCACATGGTTGTAAATATCGATGGGCAATATGTTCATGCAGTCTAAAACACATTTGGATATTTGTTGGTTTAAATAATTAAGATGACTATGCGCCTCATTTATTTCGAGGTTAAGCAGTTTGATTTTATATTTGAAATTTATAGAGTTGAATTTATGATAATTATGTTTGTTGGCATGTGTGTTTCTATTGGTGGTACAGTTATCTATGAATTTTGGTAATAAATTGTTATCTTTACAAGAATGTAGGAAGAATATCCTATTTTCTGTTTTGGCTAAATGAACTTTAAGATTATAGTACCTTTTAATTGTTACAACGGCTTGTTGGCCGAAGCTGGCTTGTATATTCCAGAAGAATCCGGTGTGGTCCATGATGATTCTTGTTAAACTTGTGTGAGATGTTCTATTTTCTGTGTGGATGTGTAAAATGCTGGAGAGTTGATAATAGGGATGTTTTCGCCTGGCACCCTATCTTGTTTGTTGAAATTTATTTAGGAACTCAGTGGTTAAGGTTGTAGTAGTTATTTAGGCCTTTAGGTTCCTGATGTTGGTTTTATTACAATAGTCATAAAATACAGGACGTTTCGGGCAAAGTTAGCCCATCATCAGCTATAATATAAATTTCTTACATAAAATTACAATATTAATATTTTAATTAACAACTCACCAGATGAAAGAGAGGTTAAGCAGAATTACATTGTTTGAACAAAATTTTGAATTTAATACATTTCGAAACACATGTGAAGTTTATAAATTTTATTTGATAAAGGCAAAGTCGTTGTAACGATTAGAAGGTACATTTTATAAACTTTAAAGAGGCTAATATTCGTAGATATTTGTACCCCCGGTAGTAAACACACGTGTCGACAGCATGGTGTCAGGCGGAACTCTGTTTAAATAATAGTGATGGGAGGAAGAACAAATGATGTTGCATGCGCAGAAAGAGAAATAAATGAAGCGCGAAGTCAAATTTATGAATTAATTATGGTTTTAATGTGCTGCACATTATTGTTATAATCTGTAATGTAATTTAAGACATTATGGTTATTGATTGTAATGTGAAATGTTTCAAATAAAAGTCTATGATTTTTAAATTGTACTTTCTCTAATATTTTGGGGTTATCGAAATCTATTTCGTGACCAGTTTGGCACTTATGTTTGGATATTGCGCTATGATCGGGGTTGTTTTTGTTGCAGTGATATTTATGTTGGTAAATACGTTTTGCCAAGGGTTGAGATGTTTCACCGATGTAAATTTTATTACATGTGTTACATGTGACTTGGTACACGACATCTTTTTGTAAATGTGGGTCAATTTTGTCTTTCAAAGGTGTATATAAAAATTTTGTAGTTACCATATTATTATTGGCTATTGTAATGTTTGTTTGATCTAGTATTTTACGCATGGATTGATTTATAAAGCTGTCGTAAGGGATTTTAGCATATATATTTTTCTCTAGCTGTGTGTTGCTCTCGCCATTGACAATATCTGTATTAGCTGATAGTTTTTTATTAAGTTTGTTAAGTCTGAGTCTAATAATGTTATTGATGATTTCGTAAGGATATCCATTATTTTGGAGTGTGTTATAAATATACTGTATATTTTGTGTATGATATCTTGGATGTGATAACAGGATTGCCCTATCTACGAGGGATGTGACAACACTTTTTTTATATTTGAAGTTAGTATGTGAATTAAAATTTAAATATCTGCCTGAAGCGGTCGGTTTAATGTACCAGTTTGTAGTTATTCTGTTATTATTTCTAATTAAGGTGGTATCTAGGAAATGTATTTGATTATTGGTTTCTATTTCTAATGTAAATTTGATTCTAGGGTGGAAACTGTTAAAATCATTCAAGATATCATTCACAAAATCTTTGTTGGCAATTACTAAACAATCGTCGACATAACGTTTGTAGTAAATTATATTCCATTTTTTATTGAAAAAGACTGTTTTTTCTAAGTTTTGTAAGATGAGTTCTGCTAAGCTACTGCTGATACTGGCCCCCATAGGAGAGCCATCTTTTTGAAAATAAATTTGGTTGTTAAAAGTAAAAACTGATGATTCAAAACATAGGTTAATTCCTTCTATAAATTGTTCTTTATTAAGTTCAGTATATTGTTCAATGGATGTCCAAATTTCTGTCA
The DNA here is from genome assembly GCA_035578165.1 of Stenolophus ochropezus. NCBI lineage: Eukaryota > Metazoa > Arthropoda > Insecta > Coleoptera > Carabidae > Stenolophus > Stenolophus ochropezus. The sequence continues at coordinate 106,112 of JAQOWZ010000095.1, forward strand.
AGCAATCTATAACCAGATGTTGAGGAATAGATGGGTAGAGAGCAACAACATCTAGAGAAAAAATAATGCAGTTGTTGGGGATAGTTAATTTGGTGATGTCGTGAACCAAGTCAAATGAATTTTTGATTATGTTTTCTGAAGCAGATGTGACTTTACTAATTATACTATTTAAATATTTTGATAATAAATATGTGGGTGTGTTAATTGTTGATGTGATTTGGCGCAAGGGGGTGTTTTCTTTATGGATCTTAGGCTGCATGTACATACGACCCAGGGATGGGTGTTGGACTATTAATTGTGTATGTTTGATTTTAGAGAGATATTTTTTACTTTTGAAATCTAATTTATTGATAGGATTTTTATTTAATTTTTGGTAAGTTGTTTGGTCCGATAAAATTTCTGAGGCTTTATTATCATATTCAGTTTTGTTCATGATTACTGTTTTTGATCCTTTATTTATTTATTTATTTAAACAGAGTTCCGCCTGACACCATGCTGTCGACACGTGTGTTTACTACCGGGGGTACAAATATCTACGAATATTAGCCTCTTTAAAGTTTATAAAATGTACCTTCTAATCGTTACAACGACTTTGCCTTTATCAAATAAAATTTATAAACTTCACATGTGTTTCGAAATGTATTAAATTCAAAATTTTGTTCAAACAATGTAATTCTGCTTAACCTCTCTTTCATCTGGTGAGTTGTTAATTAAAATATTAATATTGTAATTTTATGTAAGAAATTTATGTTATAGCTGATGATGGGCTAACTTTGCCCGAAACGTCCTGTATTTTATGACTATTGTAATAAAACCAACATCAGGAACCTAAAGGCCTAAATAACTACTACAACCTTAACCACTGAGTTCCTAAATAAATTTCAACAAACAAGATAGGGTGCCAGGCGAAAACATCCCTATTATCAACTCTCCAGCATTTTACACATCCACACAGAAAATAGAACATCTCACACAAGTTTAACAAGAATCATCATGGACCACACCGGATTCTTCTGGAATATACAAGCCAGCTTCGGCCAACAAGCCGTTGTAACAATTAAAAGGTACTATAATCTTAAAGTTCATTTAGCCAAAACAGAAAATAGGATATTCTTCCTACATTCTTGTAAAGATAACAATTTATTACCAAAATTCATAGATAACTGTACCACCAATAGAAACACACATGCCAACAAACATAACTATCATAAATTCAACTCTATAAATTTCAAATATAAAATCAAACTGCTTAACCTCGAAATAAATGAGGCGCATAGTCATCTTAATTATTTAAACCAACAAATATCCAAATGTGTTTTAGACTGCATGAACATATTGCCCATCGATATTTACAACCATGTGATCCATAAAGCCAACACTTTCTATATTAATAAAAAAACTTCCAATAAAATTACTACTGACAAAAAACTTAACCTTTTAAAAACCAAAGCTTTAAACAATAGCATATGCACCTACCTCCTTAAATATTACAAACAATGGATTGTCAATTACAGTGACATGGAAATAGACGAAAACATCTTAGCAATTCTTGCCCTTGGTCCGAAATTCAGTTTTAAAGATTCTAATCCCAAAATAAATAAACAGTTAATAACAGAATGCTTTGTCAATATATCAATAGCAATAGACAGAAGTAATGTTACAAACAAAGACATTTAAAAAAATAAAATATCCAAACTATTACATTACAGATATTCCTACTTAAAAAACTCAAAACTCACTTACCAAGAACAAGAATTGTTGAGATGGATACGTCAAGCTAAAATATTTGTTAAATTAAATTCAAATAAACTTATAATCACTAAAGCTGATAAAGGATCAAAAACAGTAATCATGAACAAAACTGAATATGATAATAAAGCCTCAGAAATTTTATCGGACCAAACAACTTACCAAAAATTAAATAAAAATCCTATCAATAAATTAGATTTCAAAAGTAAAAAATATCTCTCTAAAATCAAACATACACAATTAATAGTCCAACACCCATCCCTGGGTCGTATGTACATGCAGCCTAAGATCCATAAAGAAAACACCCCCTTGCGCCAAATCACATCAACAATTAACACACCCACATATTTATTATCAAAATATTTAAATAGTATAATTAGTAAAGTCACATCTGCTTCAGAAAACATAATCAAAAATTCATTTGACTTGGTTCACGACATCACCAAATTAACTATCCCCAACAACTGCATTATTTTTTCTCTAGATGTTGTTGCTCTCTACCCATCTATTCCTCAACATCTGGTTATAGATTGCTTGACAGAAATTTGGACATCCATTGAACAATATACTGAACTTAATAACGAACAATTTATAGAAGGAATTAACCTATGTTTTGAATCATCAGTTTTTACTTTTAACAACCAAATTTATTTTCAAAAAGATGGCTCTCCTATGGGGGCCAGTATCAGCAGTAGCTTAGCAGAACTCATCTTACAAAACTTAGAAAAAACAGTCTTTTTCAATAAAAAATGGAATATACGCGCTATCTCAGAGTATGTCGACGATTGTTTAGTAATTGCCAACAAAGATTTTGTGAATGATATCTTAAATGATTTTAACAGTTTCCACCCTAGAATCAAATTTACATTAGAAATAGAAACCAATAATCAAATACATTTCCTAGATACCACCTTAATTAGAAATAATAACAGAATAACTACAAACTGGTACATTAAACCGACCGCTTCAGGCAGATATTTAAATTTTAATTCACATACTAACTTCAAATATAAAAAAAGTGTTGTCACATCCCTCGTAGATAGGGCAATCCTGTTATCACATCCAAGATATCATACACAAAATATACAGTATATTTATAACACACTCCAAAATAATGGATATCCTTACGAAATCATCAATAACATTATTAGACTCAGACTTAACAAACTTAATAAAAAACTATCAGCTAATACAGATATTGTCAATGGCGAGAGCAACACACAGCTAGAGAAAAATATATATGCTAAAATCCCTTACGACAGCTTTATAAATCAATCCATGCGTAAAATACTAGATCAAACAAACATTACAATAGCCAATAATAATATGGTAACTACAAAATTTTTATATACACCTTTGAAAGACAAAATTGACCCACATTTACAAAAAGATGTCGTGTACCAAGTCACATGTAACACATGTAATAAAATTTACATCGGTGAAACATCTCAACCCTTGGCAAAACGTATTTACCAACATAAATATCACTGCAACAAAAACAACCCCGATCATAGCGCAATATCCAAACATAAGTGCCAAACTGGTCACGAAATAGATTTCGATAACCCCAAAATATTAGAGAAAGTACAATTTAAAAATCATAGACTTTTATTTGAAACATTTCACATTACAATCAATAACCATAATGTCTTAAATTACATTACAGATTATAACAATAATGTGCAGCACATTAAAACCATAATTAATTCATAAATTTGACTTCGCGCTTCATTTATTTCTCTTTCTGCGCATGCAACATCATTTGTTCTTCCTCCCATCACTATTATTTAAACAGAGTTCCGCCTGACACCATGCTGTCGACACGTGTGTTTACTACCGGGGGTACAAATATCTACGAATATTAGCCTCTTTAAAGTTTATAAAATGTACCTTCTAATCGTTACAACGACTTTGCCTTTATCAAATAAAATTTATAAACTTCACATGTGTTTCGAAATGTATTAAATTCAAAATTTTGTTCAAACAATGTAATTCTGCTTAACCTCTCTTTCATCTGGTGAGTTGTTAATTAAAATATTAATATTGTAATTTTATGTAAGAAATTTATATTATAGCTGATGATGGGCTAACTTTGCCCGAAACGTCCTGTATTTTATGACTATTGTAATAAAACCAACATCAGGAACCTAAAGGCCTAAATAACTACTACAACCTTAACCACTGAGTTCCTAAATAAATTTCAACAAACAAGATAGGGTGCCAGGCGAAAACATCCCTATTATCAACTCTCCAGCATTTTACACATCCACACAGAAAATAGAACATCTCACACAAGTTTAACAAGAATCATCATGGACCACACCGGATTCTTCTGGAATATACAAGCCAGCTTCGGCCAACAAGCCGTTGTAACAATTAAAAGGTACTATAATCTTAAAGTTCATTTAGCCAAAACAGAAAATAGGATATTCTTCCTACATTCTTGTAAAGATAACAATTTATTACCAAAATTCATAGATAACTGTACCACCAATAGAAACACACATGCCAACAAACATAACTATCATAAATTCAACTCTATAAATTTCAAATATAAAATCAAACTGCTTAACCTCGAAATAAATGAGGCGCATAGTCATCTTAATTATTTAAACCAACAAATATCCAAATGTGTTTTAGACTGCATGAACATATTGCCCATCGATATTTACAACCATGTGATCCATAAAGCCAACACTTTCTATATTAATAAAAAAACTTCCAATAAAATTACTACTGACAAAAAACTTAACCTTTTAAAAACCAAAGCTTTAAACAATAGCATATGCACCTACCTCCTTAAATATTACAAACAATGGATTGTCAATTACAGTGACATGGAAATAGACGAAAACATCTTAGCAATTCTTGCCCTTGGTCCGAAATTCAGTTTTAAAGATTCTAATCCCAAAATAAATAAACAGTTAATAACAGAATGCTTTGTCAATATATCAATAGCAATAGACAGAAGTAATGTTACAAACAAAGACATTTTAAAAAATAAAATATCCAAACTATTACATTACAGATATTCCTACTTAAAAAACTCAAAACTCACTTACCAAGAACAAGAATTGTTGAGATGGATACGTCAAGCTAAAATATTTGTTAAATTAAATTCAAATAAACTTATAATCACTAAAGCTGATAAAGGATCAAAAACAGTAATCATGAACAAAACTGAATATGATAATAAAGCCTCAGAAATTTTATCGGACCAAACAACTTACCAAAAATTAAATAAAAATCCTATCAATAAATTAGATTTCAAAAGTAAAAAATATCTCTCTAAAATCAAACATACACAATTAATAGTCCAACACCCATCCCTGGGTCGTATGTACATGCAGCCTAAGATCCATAAAGAAAACACCCCCTTGCGCCAAATCACATCAACAATTAACACACCCACATATTTATTATCAAAATATTTAAATAGTATAATTAGTAAAGTCACATCTGCTTCAGAAAACATAATCAAAAATTCATTTGACTTGGTTCACGACATCACCAAATTAACTATCCCCAACAACTGCATTATTTTTTCTCTAGATGTTGTTGCTCTCTACCCATCTATTCCTCAACATCTGGTTATAGATTGCTTGACAGAAATTTGGACATCCATTGAACAATATACTGAACTTAATAAAGAACAATTTATAGAAGGAATTAACCTATGTTTTGAATCATCAGTTTTTACTTTTAACAACCAAATTTATTTTCAAAAAGATGGCTCTCCTATGGGGGCCAGTATCAGCAGTAGCTTAGCAGAACTCATCTTACAAAACTTAGAAAAAACAGTCTTTTTCAATAAAAAATGGAATATAATTTACTACAAACGTTATGTCGACGATTGTTTAGTAATTGCCAACAAAGATTTTGTGAATGATATCTTGAATGATTTTAACAGTTTCCACCCTAGAATCAAATTTACATTAGAAATAGAAACCAATAATCAAATACATTTCCTAGATACCACCTTAATTAGAAATAATAACAGAATAACTACAAACTGGTACATTAAACCGACCGCTTCAGGCAGATATTTAAATTTTAATTCACATACTAACTTCAAATATAAAAAAAGTGTTGTCACATCCCTCGTAGATAGGGCAATCCTGTTATCACATCCAAGATATCATACACAAAATATACAGTATATTTATAACACACTCCAAAATAATGGATATCCTTACGAAATCATCAATAACATTATTAGACTCAGACTTAACAAACTTAATAAAAAACTATCAGCTAATACAGATATTGTCAATGGCGAGAGCAACACACAGCTAGAGAAAAATATATATGCTAAAATCCCTTACGACAGCTTTATAAATCAATCCATGCGTAAAATACTAGATCAAACAAACATTACAATAGCCAATAATAATATGGTAACTACAAAATTTTTATATACACCTTTGAAAGACAAAATTGACCCACATTTACAAAAAGATGTCGTGTACCAAGTCACATGTAACACATGTAATAAAATTTACATCGGTGAAACATCTCAACCCTTGGCAAAACGTATTTACCAACGTAAATATCACTGCAACAAAAACAACCCCGATCATAGCGCAATATCCAAACATAAGTGCCAAACTGGTCACGAAATAGATTTCGATAACCCCAAAATATTAGAGAAAGTACAATTTAAAAATCATAGACTTTTATTTGAAACATTTCACATTACAATCAATAACCATAATGTCTTAAATTACATTACAGATTATAACAATAATGTGCAGCACATTAAAACCATAATTAATTCATAAATTTGACTTCGCGCTTCATTTATTTCTCTTTCTGCGCATGCAACATCATTTGTTCTTCCTCCCATCACTATTATTTAAACAGAGTTCCGCCTGACACCATGCTGTCGACACGTGTGTTTACTACCGGGGGTACAAATATCTACGAATATTAGCCTCTTTAAAGTTTATAAAATGTACCTTCTAATCGTTACAACGACTTTGCCTTTATCAAATAAAATTTATAAACTTCACATGTGTTTCGAAATGTATTAAATTCAAAAATTTTGTTCAAACAATGTAATTCTGCTTAACCTCTCTTTCATCTGGTGAGTTGTTAATTAAAATATTAATATTGTAATTTTATGTAAGAAATTTATATTATAGCTGATGATGGGCTAACTTTGCCCGAAACGTCCTGTATTTTATGACTATTGTAATAAAACCAACATCAGGAACCTAAAGGCCTAAATAACTACTACAACCTTAACCACTGAGTTCCTAAATAAATTTCAACAAATTGTACTTTTTTATTTAATAATGAAAATCTCAACAGTACAATTATGTTTATAAATTATAATTAAATTTAATGTAATTTAATGTAAAATGTATTATAATGTCTGTAATCCCATGAAAACATTGTGCTCAGAGTTAGTGTATTTTGCTCACTAATGTTATTTACTTTGCTCACTTGTGAAGAAATTTATTTACTTTGCTCACTTGTGATTCAATATGCTACTTTGCTCACTGTTTTAAGTTGAATAATGATGTATTTTGCTAACGATTTTGGAAAAAACTTTTTTGACCTGTGGTTCTCAAAATACGGGACACAACTTTCTCTTTTTAGATGGGAACATATGTTTATTTTTAGGTTATTCGATAGAGCATTTTTTTCTGAATTCAGCGATATAAACATCATATACTATTTTGATAGATTCATTATCTACTAGCGTGCAGAATTGAGAAAAATGTTACATCCCGATCAGCTTTTGTTTTCTGCAAAAATTTCTCAAAAGTATGTCGAGTTTGGTCTCAAATGAAAGGTCTCGTTGAGGGCTAGCGTGCAGAATTGACAAAAATGTCCCATTCCGATCGGCTTTTGTTTTCTGCAAAAAGTTCTCAAAGTTATGTCGAGTTTGGACTCAAATGAAACGTCTTGTTGAGGGCTAGCGTGTAGAATTGACAAAAATGTTCCATGTCGACCGGCTTTTGTTTTTTGCAAAAAAATATTAGAAGTATGTCGTGTTTGAAATCTAATGAAAGGTCTTAGTGAGGCCTGACGTGGAAATATAAAATAATTGTTTCATGTCGATCGGCATTTGTTTTTTGCACTGACAGCGGAGCTCTAGGGAATGCTCGGCGTAGCCGAGAATTCGCTAGTCATATACTATTTTGATAGTTTCACTCTCTATATTTCTATATATATATAGTTGGATTCATCTCGAGCATCGCAAAAACTTTGCTCACGGGTACAGGTCAAACCATTCATGTAATAATTTTAATATTATTTTATTAGATGTGGTTTAAAGTGGAATAGGGCCTTTTTGGGGTCTCATATTTTTACTGTGAGTGGTTTTCGTGTAAAAAATCGAAAACTAAGCGAAAAAGGAAAACTGGAACAAAACTGAAAAAAATATCCTAGATGCCAGGTTTAAATTTAAAAAGAATTACTGTGCCATCCGTCATTTTTGACAATTCAATATGAAACTTTTACTTGATTTATTTTGAAAATGAAAAGAGATATTGTAAAGGTAATTATGTTTTTACACATTATAATAGTGAGCGAAACATATACAAATACACTGAATGTTAAATGTGGTGTATTTGAAATATTTAATTTTATGACATTGACGTTTATTATACGTAAGGGTACCAAAAATATAAATAGGCTATTATAAATTGTAAATATAATATATTTTGTTATAAATCAGTATATTTTAATGATTCGTACATATACATTCCAATAAAAACGTATTTTAAATAAAAAAAACTAATTCCATTTTCACTTTTGTTTGAGAACTGCTTTCAGCCATTACAGGTATATTTTAGAACGAGAAATCTTGGGAAATACGGCGAATTAAAAGGTAATATTTGTATTATTAGGTGTATTACTATAAAACTTAATTTATCTATGTTTTCTTTTCAATTAAAACACTTTAAATTACAAAGTTTTGTATAACCGGCAATTTTGACAGTTGCTTCCGGGGCTCATCAAGTGACGGATAGCTCGGTGAAAAAGGCTATTTTTTCTAATATTACAGCGAGATATTGTATGAGAATTATCACAAATCATCAGTAATACAATGTATTTTAAGGTATGATATAAATTTTTGCATATTAATACTAATTTTTTCTCATTTTTATTTAGTTTTCCTAACCTGTATGTACTCTGGCATATCGAGATGTAATTTATATGAAATAAGGCTATTCGTTGGATGAAAATCATTATTAAATGTGGAAATATAACGTATCCTTTAAAATGAAACCAGAAATTTTGCACGATATTATAAAATTTAACAAAAATGCCGTATTTGACACTTGAGTTGGAGACACGACCGAGTTATCTGCTTGAAATATGACATTTTTACTAAAATGTATAATGAAATATTGTACGAAATCATCTCTGTTACAAGGTACTTCCATATGGAATATAAATATTTATATATTAATAGTTAAATATTTCATTTTTTAGATGAGACTATAACCTACACGTACTCAGATACACAATGGTGAATTTTTAAATTAATTAAAACAATTCGTTGGGCAAATATTGTTAAAATGAATGAGAATATAATATATTCTTTAAAATAAATTCACAAGACTATTCCAGAAAGTATTATTTAATCAAGAAAACTCCATTTCAAAGTCGATTTAGAATCTCACTTTTAAAAATTGATTTTTAATTACTATTCAAACACTAGCAAAGGTAAATACATACTGTACAGTATTCTACCCTTATTATAAATACTTTTTTATCTAATTTATACATATTTTAGAGAGCTAGACAATGGATTTTGTCTGATTACGTGGAAAACCTGAAAACCCTTTGCTTCATACCGTTTTGGAGGGAATTGTTCAACAGTTTAATGTACAATAATTAGTATATAAATAAAGGTCAAACCATTCATGTAATAATTTTAATATTATTTTATTAGACGTGGTTTAAAGTGGAATAGGGCCTTTTTGGGGTCTCATATTTTTACTGTGAGTGGTTTTCGTGTAAAAAATCGAAAACTAAGCGAAAAAGGAAAACTGGAACAAAACTGAAAAAAATATCCTAGATGCCAGGTTTAAATTTAAAAAGAATTACTGTGCCATCCGTCATTTTTGACAATTCAATATGAAACTTTTAATTGATTTATTTTGAACATGAAAAGAGATATTGTAAAGGTAATTATATTTTTACACATTATAATAGTGAGCGAAACATATACAAATACACTGAATGTTAAGTGTGGTGTATTTTAAATATTTAATTTTATGACATTTGACGTTTGGTCAGTCAATCAAAAAATTCGTGGCACAAGTTTTATATTTTTAAAAAGAAATATACAGAAATATAAAGTAAACTATATATAAAAGAATATGTACAATACACTTTGTGATGTAAGTATATCATTTTAAATTTATTTTGCTGTATTTAAATATGTATTTTTATTTCAGTTATAATTTTTAATTGGTTACCCAAACAAGAGTACATTTATAGAAGAGAAATATCATAAAATTACTGATAATAGCACTACTGAAGTGTAACTGATTATCATAAAAAAGCATTGTACACATTATGTAAAAATTCATGTCATATGACGTTTGTCAAAACGTCAGCTCTAATCAAACACTGATCATGCAAGTCTTGTATTTTCCTGGACAAATATAGAGTAAAATTAGTTTAAAAGTAAAATTACACAACATTTTGTAATGTAAGTATGTAATTTTATATTTTCTTGGCTGTATTTAGATACGTATTTTCATTTTAGTTATAGTTTTTAATTGGTTTAATTTACAGAAAAGAAATAACATAAAAATACGGATAATAACACTATTTACAAAAATTTAATTATGGAAATCAAACAAGGCGCGTCGTATTCAGTCATAAACACATTTATTTAAAAATACTGACAAATCTTCCCTTCATACCCTCTTGGAAGAAATGTTTAACAATTTATTGTACAATAATTATTTTGAATTATGTATCTGGATTATATTAAACTGTAAGTAACTGCATTTTATATATTCTTTATGTATTCTTTCATCAAATTTCAGATGAAAGTAGTTGATTACTACAACGATTAGATTTTTAAAAATTCTATTGTACTTTGTTAGAGAATGAGATGATTTTTTAAATAAAAACGTTTACAATTACAAAGTATGTATCCAATTATTTAATTATCATTGATATTTCAAACAATAAACACTTTCTGAAACCAAATATTTATTAAAAAATGCGTTTGTTGACATATGCTCTCAGGTGTATGGATTGCATGAAAAATCATATTTTTACTACGAATTAATGCATAAGTATATTTGAAAATTATTTTATATTAGTTTAAGGTATGATATAAATATTTTTAAGTACATTTTTAATTTTTATCACTTTTATCAAATTCTTTTTCATAAACGAAGTGTACCTATTACAATGATAAGATATATTCTAAAGTGATTTATTTACAAACTAAAAATATTTAACATTTAAAAATGAGCCTTTAGATTCTCGAAAATTTAAAAGAAAATGGCCGGCTTTGATTATTGGCTGCCCTTTATGTAAATTTTCGGGACCTAAAGGCCCATTGGTAATTGTTAAGTTATATTTAGAATATTTTTATTAAAAAAATATTGTGATCTAATTAAATTTATTAACAAGTGTCATTGAATTTTAAAATTTACACTTAACACAAGTTTGAACGCATCCAAAATAAAGTTGTCAAATTATCTTGTCATTTTGACATTGCTGAAAATATAAGTATTAGACTGTATAATGAATTTAAAATCAATAATATTAGATATTCATTTTGCTGTGTTATTTTATTAAAGAAAATATTGTGTTCTAATTAAATTTATTAACAAGTTTCTTTGAATTTTAAAATTTACATTTAATGGTCACATTCAGTAATCCGAATGTATAACACATGTTTGAATGCATCCAAAATAAAGTTGTCAAATTATCTTGTCATTTTGACAATGGTGAAAATATAAGTATTAGACTTTATTATGAATTTAAATTCAATAAGACTAGATCATAGATTAAGGAAATATATTTGTAGAAGATTGGATATCTACCTTATCATCTGTGAAAACAAATTTTAGCGCCCCTTAGGGTCGGTTTCGGGAACTAAATTTGACATGTGCGTTAACGGTCGGTAATGTCAAACCCCATAATTCAAATTATTTTGTTTTTTGTTTGATATTTATTTCTTCATATTGTATTTCATACAATATTTATCATGAAGAGATATTTCTAGTAATGTCAATATTAAGGATTAACTATATTGTAAAATATTTATTTTTATGACCATAATAAATAATATTTTAAAACTTTCTTTTAAAATATATGTTATTGTGAGATATTTAGTAATTTTATACTTTTTTTCTTATTTTCTGGTATATTTATAATTTAAACTAAAAACAAGTTACAAATCAGATTTAAATATTTGAATTAATATTTACTAAATATTCAAAATTTGTAGAAAAAAATCTTGCTTTGTATATTTTAGTATTACCGTTGATAGAGGAATCAATTAATTTTTCAATCAACGGTACTATAACAAAATACCTATAAAATTCCTACAAAAAATAATACTGTTCTTACCAATGATAATCAAATATTTTACATTGATTTCAAATCAAAATATCTGTAAAATATCAAAGAAAATAGAAAATAAAAGAATTTCATGTGATACTTGATGAGAAAACATTCATTTTTAAATAAATGTCTCCAAAGAACTTAATAATATAATATTACTAAAAAAAATACTAAAATTTGGAACTAGTAGTGACATCTCTGATCGGCTTCGGAAAAGATTTTCAAAGAGATCTAGATTGAAATTTTGTTTCACGCATCGCAATACTGTTTCAGACCCCTGGACTAGATATTCTTTTTGCTGTAATATCATAAAGAGACTTCATTTTGTTAAGAAATGTAAAGGAGTTAGCAATTTATTGTGTATCACAACTTGTACAAATGAAACTACTCCAAGAAACAAAGTATTTGTTTGCATATGTGTTAATTCTATAATTTTACCTTTAATTATAACTGTGTCGTGAAGAAACATTTAAATAAGAATTCTAAAATACAGTCCAAAACTGATCAGTCTATCATTTGGAACAAGCTCTCACAAGCGCAGTTTGAAAAATAACACAAAGATTCAATAAAACCATTCTACATAAACACTTCTGGAAATTGTCCTGGTACTCTCTTTGCATTTTCATAACGTAAGCAACGAAATTTTGCCTGAAACGAGTGCATAAAGTATTATACTTATAGCGAAATTGAAAGCACTTTAAATAGGGCTGAAAGTGTAAAGAAAGAATGAGTAGAAAGTAGAAGCCAAGAAATAAAAACTGTAATAAAAATTTCAGACGATAGACATATCGCAATAATACTACATATTCTACAATGAACTCTTTCATTGTAGATGTACATATGTACCAAAAGAATTAGATTGGTACAGAGAAAATATGACAATGATTATTATAATGAAAATGTTGTTGATAAGAATCAATGGCTACAATTTTTATTGTAATCAAGCTATGCGTTATGGCTTGAAAATCGAAAGTGAAGCGAGATCAGTATTTCAAGCTTAATATTATCAAACCAACCATACTTAGCATGTAGTGATGATGGTTTTATGAAAACAGAAAACGGATTTGAACTTTTGGAAATAAAATGTCCTTATTCCTGTCAAAACAAATTCATTCTAGATTTACAAAATAAGAAGTCAGCTGTAAATGATTTTTTTCTTTTCACATCACACTGGTGATTTGGAAATAAGTAAAACAACACTAGCGCCACCAGTTAGTTTGATATGTCACAAAGTATTCAAAATGTTATTATGTTCTTGTTTTTGCTTAGAATTATAAATTTCATTTACACCTAAAAATAATATTTTTAGTCATATACATATAAAATTAAATATAAAAATATATAATTGTTGAATAATTATATCGATTCCATCCTTAGCAGATGCAATGAAATTCATAATTAGTACCATTTATGTGATTTTTTTTTTAACTATTAAAATATTGATTTTTTCTGATGCACACAGAAACAAATTTTACAAAGACTGGTTTAAACGGTATTGTTAAACCTATAAAAATTATGTGTATATATTATTTAAAAATATAGATTTATTAATTCAAAAATATTATTGTATAGTAATTAAATTTATAAACAAAGTTATAGTTATTTTTAATACAAGAATAGAATAATTTTAAATAAAATAATAAATTATCGATGAGCGGAAAGTGTTAATAGATAATTTATTCAAAAATTTGTTTCATTTATCAAGGCAATCTTAATTCATTTTCTAAATCATCTTAAATTTTATTTAATTAATATATCATTAAATATGAATAATTAAGAAAGCAAGTTGACTTTATAGGATGCCTACTTAATTTTTGAACAAATTATTTTCCTACACTTTTAGCGCTAAAATGAATAGGTAAAGAGATAAAGAAGTATGACTATAAAATGGGATTTCAAAAAATTTTGAATACTCTCTCTCCTGATATATTTAGAGCAAAACTACAAAAGTACAAAGTTGTTCAAATTTTAATTCTACATCAGATATAATCATAACCGATTGAACTGCACGTCTATTGTATGAAATATATTAAATATAAAATGTAACTCTTTCGCTAAAAATCAGACAGTTACTGAAATAAAAAAAATCTGGTGTGTCCAACACAATACCTCCCGCCACTGTAGTAATAGTTACTATATCAGTTTTTCAATATATTTAATTTGTAGTTTTAAAATTGATTTGTTATTGCAGTTCAGAATATTTTTAAGTCAGTTCATACCTAAAATTTCCTTCACAAAATTTGTATGACCAATATGGCAGCTATTTTTGACGTTACTAAAACCGGAACCGATCTTACTTTGATTCACGCATGCAAATACATTCCTAATATATTTCTTCCATCTTTTTAAATTTTATAATAAGATTACTTCATTTTTACTTATTTTATCTTTTACATTTACTTAAATCAAATTTGACATCATATGTCAAATTTTGTGAACATATTAATAACTCCTCTGTTTTATCGATATTCCTCAGCGTAAACGATATGTAAAATTATTAAAATTTATATATTTTTTTCTATCTAGCTAGAAGTTTTATGCAAACATAATAGGGTTGTTTATGCTTTTCTGATTTTTTTATATGTTAATCTATATTTAAAAATATGATATACGTATTTTTTTATTTTGCAAAAAAATACTGCATATAGCCATAAAAAATTCACAAAGTTCTAAAAATATACTCTCGCGAAAAACATTAGTACAAAGTGACGTCACGCTCACTGCTTAGAGAGAGAAGTCTGGAATGAGTGAAACAAACGTAGTGACAATACCTGGCGTATTTCGGATGATGTATGAAAAGACAAACGTTCTTCACAACTACTTGTTTGCGACTGTTGTGCGCATGCGTTAGTCGTACGGCGTTCGTCAGCAAAATAGCGTTCGTTTTGAACACAGTGAATTTTTAACTGATAATTACTAATATTAAAATGTCAATAATTTAACATTTTTCTATTTTATTATATTCTATTCGCAACTAAAATTAAGATGCAACATGTTTTTTAAAAAAAGCAGGATACTGAAACGGGCCTATTATGCAGATCAGTAGAAAATTTAACAATCTTTATATTTATAGAAACGAAATTTGCGAAAATGTGGTATTTCAAGGCATTTTTTAGGTAAAACGGTGTAAAGTTTCAAGTAAAGTACTACTACCGGTCAACCAATTGTAGTCAAAATCTAATAAGTTCATCATATTAGAATAAAACTCTTAAATACCAAATATTATATTTTTTACATGTATCGTATTGGAGTTATCGTAAACGACAAATCGTCACAGACACACATACACACACAGCCATACAGACAGCACGGTAAAAATAGTAAAATCTTATTCTAGGGACCCCAATTCGTGCTCACATGTTGAAATCTCACACTCGAAAAATCTGACCAAAAACAATACCTCCCTTATCTATATATTGATAGGTGGGAGGTAAAAATATTTATCTGAGAGTTTATTATTATTATATCATTCCAGTAAATGTTATAATTGATATTAATTATTAATTTTTGTTAAAGTCAAAAATTATTTTAAAAATTGATGTTTTCTTTGTAAAGGTTTTCTGGCTTGCATGAATGACATATATTTTACGTCGACCGGCTTTTGTTTTTTATCAAAATTTTTTTAGAAATATGTCATGTTTGGTATCAAATGAAACGTCTCGTTGTGGGCTAGCGTGCAGAAATGACAAAAATGATCCATGTCGATCGACTTTTGTTTTATGCAAAAAGTTGTCAGAAGTATGTCGTGTTTGGTATCAAATGAAAGGTCTCGGTTAAGGGTGGTGTGCATAAATGACAAAAATTGTTCATGTCGACCGGCATTTGTTTTTTGCAAAAAGTTATTGGAAATATATCGTGTTTGGAATCTAATGAAAGGTCTCAGTAAGGGCAAACGAGCAGATATGAAAAAATTGTTTCATGTCGATTGGCATTTGTTTTTAGTACTGACAGCGGAGCTCTAGGGAATGCTCGACGTAGCCGAGAATTCGCTAGTATCATATACTAATATAACAAAATAACTGAGAAAAATGAATGGTAGATTTATTTGTATTTTATTTATATCTGGCTGAAATAAGAGTGCTTTGGATAGAAAACAATTCATTTTCTTCTTAAAACTGACAGTTTAAGAAAATAAAATTTAACAAAAAATAATCAAACAATGTTAGACAGAACATTATGTCTATGTTTTCTAACCATAGCACTCTGGTTTCAGCCAGATATAAATAAAATACATATAAATTTAACATGCATTTTTCTCAATTATTTTGTTATATTAGTATATGATATGTACATATCGTTGAATTCAGAAAAAAATACTCTATCGAATAACCTAAAAATAAACATACGTTCCCATTTAAAATAAGAAAGTTGTGTCTCGTATTTTGAGAACCACTGGTTGAAAAATTATTTTTTTTTGCTCATTGTATTAGTCTTGTAAAATGGTGGTTCTTTGCTAATTTAACCAACCTCGTAGCTATTATAGTTCTTGAGATAGCAATGGTGGCACTTTTAAATGGAACACCCTGTATAATTTTTTGCAAAAATAAAGTTAGATTTTACCTATTTTTGATGAATACGTTGTATATTGTTAACTTCATTGGCTGGATTCTAGAATACCTACCACACTTGAAATAGCAATTTTCTTGTTGCAATGTTTTCTTTTACCTACATTATGATAAAAAATCATAAAAGTCGGGCGCGGAAGCAAATATTTATATCAGTTTTTATAAAAATAAAGTCAGATTTTACCTATTCTTGAAATGGATATTTTTGTTAAAACATTCATAAACATGCTTTTGGACCTTTACTGTGGATAAAATATGATGAAAAATTATAAAATTCGGGCGCGGAAACAATTACTTATATGATTTTTTCCAAAAAAAAGTCAGATTTTACCTATTTTTGATGAATACGTTGTATATTGTACGCTACATGGACTGGATTCTAGAATACCTAACACACTTGAAATAACAATTTTCTTGTTGCAATGTTTTCTTTTAGCTAAAATATGATAAAAAATCATAATATTCGGGCGCGGAAGCAAATATTTATATGATTTTTTACAAAAATAAAGTCAGATTTTACCTATTTTTGAAATGGATATTTTTGTTAAAACATTCATAAACATGCTTTTGGACCTATACTTTGGATAAAATATGATAAAAAATTATAAAATTCGGGCGCGGAAGCAATTATTTATATGATTTTTTCCAAAAAAAAAGTCAGATTTTACCTATTTTTGATGAATATGTTGTATATTGTACGCTACATGGGCTTGATTCTAGAATACCTACCACACTTGAAATACCATTTTCTTGTTGCAATGTTTTCTTTTACCTAAATTATGATGAAAAATCATAAAATTCGGGCAAGGAAGCAAATATTTATATGATTTTTTACAAAAATAAAGTCAGATTTTACCTATTCTTGAAATGGATATTTATGTTAAAACATTCATAAACATGCTTTTGGACCTATACTGTGGATAAAATATGATGAAAAATTATAAAATTTGGGCGCGGAAGCAATTATTTATATGATTTTTGCCAAAACAAAGTCAGATTTTACCTATTTTTGATGAATACGTTGTATATTGTACGCTACATGTGCTGGATTCTACAATACCTAACACACTTGAAATAGCAATTTTCTTGTTGCAATGTTTTCTTTTAGCTAAAATATGATAAAAAATCATAAAATTCGGGCGCGGAAGCAAATATTTATATGATTTTTTACAAAAATAAAGTCAGATTTTACCTATTTTTGAAATGGATATTTTTGTTAAAACATTCATAAACATGCTTTTGGACCTATACTTTGGATAAAATATGTTGAAAAATTATAAAATTCGGGCGCGGAAGCAAATATTTATATAAGTTTTTACTTAAATAAAGTCAGATTTTACCTATTTTTGATGAATACGTTGTATATTGTAAGCTTCATTGGCTGGATTCTAGAATAAGTACCACACTTGAAATAGCAATTTTCTTGTTGCAATGTTTTCTTTTACCTAAATTATGATGAAAAATCATAAAATTCGGGCGCGGAAGCAAATATTTATATGATTTTTTACAAAAATAAACTCAGATTTAACCTATTTCTGATGAACACATTGTTTATTTTAAGCTACATGGGCTTTATTCTAGGATACCTAACACATTTGAAATAGCAATTTTCTTGTTGCAATGTTATCTTTTAGCTAAAATATGATAAAAAATCATAAAATTCGGGCACGGAAGCAAATATTTATATGATTTTTTACAAAAATAAAGTCAGATTTTACCTATTCTTGAAATGGATATTTTTGTTAAAACATTCATAAACATGCTTTTGGACCTATACTGTGGATAAAATATGATGAAAAATAATAAAATACGGGCGCGGAAGCAAATATTTATATAATTTTTTACAAAAATAAACTCAGATTTAACCTATTTCTGATGAACACATTGTTTATTGTAAGCTACATGGGCTTGATTCTAGGATACCTAACACACTTGAAATAGCAATTTTTTTGTTGCAATGTTTTCTTTTAGCTAAAATATGATAAAAAACCATAAAATTCGGGCGAGGAAGCAAATATTTATATGATTTTTTACAAAAATAAAGTCAGACTTTATCTATTCTTAAGATAGATATTTTTGTTTAAACATTCATAAACATGGTTTTGGACCTACACTGTCGATAAACTATTATGAAAAATTATAAAATTCGGGCGCGGAAGTAAATATTTATATGATTTTTTACAAAGAAAATGTCAGATTTTACCTATTTTTGATGAAAACTTTGTATATTGTAAGCTACATGGGCTGGATTCTAGAATACCTAACACACTTAAAATAGCAATTTTTTTGTTGCAATGTTTACTTTTAGCTAAAATATGATAAAAAATCATAAAATTCTGGCGCGGAAGCAAATATTTATATGATTTTTTACAAAAATAAAGTCAGATTTTACCTATTCTTGAAATGGATATTTTTGTTAAAACATTCATAAACATGCGTTTGGACCTATACTGTGGATAAAATATGATGAAAAATTATAAAATTCGGGCGCGGAAGCAAATATTTATATAATTTTTTACAAAAATAAAGTCAGATTTTATCTATTTTTGATGAATACGTTGTATATTGTAAGCAACATGGGCTTGATTCTAGAATACCTAACACACTTGAAATAGCAATTTTCTTGTTGCAATGTTTTCTTTTACCTAAATTATGATAAAAAATCATAAAATTCGGGCGCGGAAGCAAATATTTATATCAGTATTTATAAAAATAAAGTCAGATTTTACCTATTCTTGAAATGGATATTTTTGTTAAAACATTCAAAAACATGCTTTTGGACCTATACTGTGGATAAAATATGATAAAAAATTATAAAATTCGGGCGCGGAAGCAATTATTTATATGATTTTTTCCAAAAAAAACTGAGATTTTACCTATTTTTGATGAATACGTTGTATATTGTACGCTACATGGGCTGGATTCTAGAATACCTAACACACTTGAAATAGCAATTTTCTTGTTGCAATGTTTTCTTTTAGCTAAAATATGATAAAAAATCATAAAATCGTTTGCGGAAGCAAATATTTATATGATTTTTTACAAAAATAAAGTCAGATTTTACCTATTTTTGAAATGGATATTTTTGTTAAAACATTCATAAACATGCTTTTGGACCTATACTTTGGATAAAATATGTTGAAAATTATAAAATTCGGGCGCGGAAGCAAATATTTATATAAGTTTTTACATAAATAAAGTCAGATTTTACATATTTTTGATGAATACGTTGTATATTGTAAGCTTCATTGGCTGGATTCTAGAATACGTACCACACTTGAAATAGCAATTTTCTTGTTGCAATGTTTTCTTTTACCTAAATTATGATGAAAAATCATAAAATTCGGGCGCGGAAGCAAATATTTATATGATTTTTTACAAAAATAATCTCAGATTTAACCTATTTCTGATGAACACATTGTTTATTGTAAGCTACATGGGCTTGATTCTAGGATACCTAACACACTTGAAATAGCAATTTTCTTGTTGCAATGTTTTCTTTTAGCTAAAATATGATAAAAAATCATAAAATTCAGGCACGGAAGCAAATATTTATATGATTTTTTACGAAAATAAAGTCAGATTTTACCTATTCTTGAAATGGATATTTTTGTTAAAACATTCATTAACATGCTTTTGGACCTATACTGTGGATAAAATATGATGAAAAATAATAAAATACGGGCGCGGAAGCAAATATTTATATAATTTTTTACAAAAATAAACTCAGATTTAACCTATTTCTGATGAACACATTGTTTATTGTAAGCTACATGGGCTTGATTCTAGGATACCTAACACACTTGAAATAGCAATTTATTTGTTGCAATGTTTTCTTTTAGCTAAAATATGATAAAAAATCATAAAATTCGGGCGCGGAAGCAAATATTTATATGATTTTTTACAAAAATAAAGTCAGACTTTACCTATTTTTAAGATAGATATTTTTGTTTAAACATTCATAAACATGGTTTTGGACCTATACTGTGGATAAACTATGATGAAAAATTATAAAATTCGGGCGCGGAAGCAAATATTTATATGATTTTTTACAAAAAAAATGTCAGATTTTACCTATTTTTGATGAAAACTTTGTATATTGTAAGCTACATGGGCTGGATTCTAGAATACGTAACACACTTGAAATAGCAATTTTTTTGTTGCAATGTTTACTTTTAGCTAAAATATGATAAAAAATCATAAAATTCTGGCGCGGAAGCAAATATTTATATGATTTTTTACAAAAATAAAGTCAGATTTTACCTATTCTTGAAATGGATATTTTTGTTAAAACATTCATAAACATGCTTTTGGACCTATACTGTGGATAAAATATGATGAAAAATTATAAAATTCGGGCGCGGAAGCAAATATTTATATAATTTTTTACAAAAATAAAGTCAGATTTTACCTATTTTTGATGAATACGTTGTATATTGTAAGCTTCATTAGCTGGATTTTAGAATACCTACCACACTTGAAATAGCAATTTTCTTGTTGCAATGTTTTCTTTTACCTAAATTATGATGAAAAATCATAAAATTCGGGCGCGGAAGCAAATATTTATATCATTTTTTACAAAAATAATGTCAGATTTTACCTATTCTTGAAATAGATATTTTTGTTAAAACATTCATAAACATGCTTTTGGACCTATACTGTGGATAAAATATGATGAAAAATTATAAAATTCGGGCGCGGAAGCAATTATTTATATGATTTTTTCTAAAAAAAAACTCAGATTTTACCTATTTTTGATGAATACGTTGTATATTGTACGCTACATGGGCTGGATTCTAGAATACCTAACACACTTGAAATAGCAATTTTCTTGTTGCAATGTTTTCTTTTAGCTAAAATATGATGAAAAATCATTAAATTCGGGCGCGGAAGCAAATATTTATATCAGTATTTATAAAAATAAAGTCAGATTTTACCTATTCTTGAAATGGATATTTTTGTTAAAACATTCATAAACATGCTTTTGGACCTATACTGTGGATAAAATATGATAAAAAATTATAAAATTCGGGCGCGGAAGCAATTATTTATATGATTTTTTCCAAAAAAAACTCAGATTTTACCTATTTTTGATGAATACGTTGTATATTGTACGCTACATGGGCTGGATTCTAGAATACCTAACACACTTGAAATAGCAATTTTCTTGTTGCAATGTTTTCTTTTAGCTAAAATATGATGAAAAATCATTAAATTCGGGCGCGGAAGCAAATATTTATATGATTTTTTACAAAAATAAAGTCTGATTTTACCTATATTTGAAATAGATATTTTTGTTAAAACATTCATAAACATGCTTTTGGACCTATACTGTGGATAAAATATGATGAAAAATAATAAAATTCGGGCGCGGAAGCAAATATTTATATAATTTTTTACAAAAATAAAGTCAGATTTTACATATTTTTGATGAACGCGTTGTATGTTGTAAGCTTCATTGGCTGGATTTTAGAATACCTACCACACTTGAAATAGCAATTTTCTTGTTGCAATGTTTTCTTTTACCTAAATTATGATGAAAAATCATAAAATTCGGGCGCGGAAGCAAATATTTATATCATTTGTTACAAAAATAAAGTCAGATTTTACCTATTCTTGAAATAGATATTTTTGTTAAAACATTCATAAACATGGTTTTGGACCTATACTGTGGATAAACTATGATGAAAAATTATGAAATTCGGGCGCGGAAGCAAATATTTATATGATTTTTTACAAAAAATATGTCAGATTTTACCTATTTTTGATGAAACCGTTGTATAATGTAAGCTACATGGGCTGGATTCTAGAATACCTAACACACTTGAAGTAGCAATTTTTTTGTTGCAATGTTTTCTTTAAGCTAATATATGATGAAAAATCATAAAATTCGGGCGCGGAAGCAAATATTTATATGATTTTTTATCTATCTTTGATGAATACGTTGTATATTGTACGCTACATGGACTGGATTCTAGAATACCTATCACACTTGAAATAACAATTTTCTTGTTGCAATGTTTTCTTTTAGCTAAAATATGATAAAAAATCATAAAATTCGGGCGCGGAAGCAAATATTTATATGATTTTTTACAAATATAAAGTCAGATTTTACCTATTTTTGAAATGGATATTTTTGTTAAAACATTCATAAACATGCTTTTGGACCTATACTTTAGATAAAATATGATAAAAAATTATAAAATTCGGGCGCGGAAGCAATTATTTATATGATTTTTTCCAAAAAAAAAGTCAGATTTTACCTATTTTTGATGAATACGTTGTATATTGTATGCTACATGGGCTGGATTCTAGAATACCTAACACACTTGAAATAGCAATTTTCTTGTTGCAATGTTTTCTTTTAGCTAAAATATGACGAAAAATCATAAAATTCAGGCGCGGAAACAAATATTTATATGATTTTTTACAAAAATAAAGTCAGATTTTACCTATTTTTGAAATGGATATTTTTGCTAAAACATTCATAAACATGCTTTTGAACCTATACTATGGATAAAATATGATGAAAAATTATAAAATTCGGGCGCGGAAGCAAATATTTATATAATTTTTTACAAAAATAAAGTCAGATTTTACCTATTTTTGATGAACACGTTGTATGTCGTAAGCTTCATTGGCTGGATTTTAGAATACCTACCACACTTGAAATAGCAATTTTCTTATTGCAATGTTTTCTTTTACCTAAATTATGATGAAAAATCATAAAATTCGGGCGCGGAAGCAAATATTTATATCATTTTTTACAAAAATAAAGTCAGATTTTACCTATTCTTGAAATAGATATTTTTGTTAAAACATTCATAAACATGCTTTTGGACCTATACAGTGGATAAAATATGATGAAAAATTATAAAATTCGGGCGCGGAAGCAATTATTTATATGATTTTTTCTAAAAAAAAACTCAGATTTTACCTATTTTTGATGAATACGTTGTATATTGTACGCTACATGGGCTGGATACTAGAATACCTAACACACTTGAAATAGCAATTTTCTTGTTGCAATGTTTTCTTTTAGCTAAAATATGATAAAAAATCATTAAATTCGGGCGCGGAAGCAAATATTTATATCAGTATTTATAAAAATAAAGTCAGATTTTACCTATTCTTGAAATGGATATTTTTGTTAAAACATTCATAAACATGCTTTTGGACCTATACTGTGGATAAAATATGATAAAAAATTATAAAATTCGGGCGCGGAAACAATTACTTATATGATTTTTTCCAAAAAAAAAGTCAGATTTTACCTATCTTTGATGAATACGTTGTATATTGTACGCTACATGGACTGGATTCTAGAATACCTAACACACTTGAAATAACAATTTTCTTGTTGCAATGTTTTCTTTTAGCTAAAATATGATAAAAAATCATAAAATTCGGGCGCGGAAGCAAATATTTATATGATTTTTTACAAAAATAAAGTCAGATTTTACCTATTTTTGAAATGGATATTTTTGTTAAAACATTCATAAACATGCTTTTGGACCTATACTTTGGATAAAATATGATAAAAAATTATAAAATTCGGGCGCGGAAGCAATTATTTATATGATTTTATCCAAAAAAAAAGTCAGATTTTACCTATTTTTGATGAATACGTTGTATATTGTACGCTACATGGGCTGGATTCTAGAATACCTAACACACTTGAAATAGCAATTATTTTGTTGCAATGTTTTCTTTTAGCTAAAATATGACGAAAAATCATAAAATTCAGGCGCGGACACAAATATTTATATGATTTTTTACAAAAATAAAGTCAGATTTTACCTATTTTTGAAATGGATATTTTTGCTAAAACATTCATAAACATGCTTTTGAACCTATACTATGGATAAAATATGATGAAAAATTATAAAATTCGGGCGCGGAAGCAAATATTTATATAATTTTTTACAAAAATAAAGTCAGATTTTACCTATTTTTGATGAATACGTTGTATATTGTAAGCTTCATTGGCTGGATTCTAGAAAACCTACCACACTTGAAATAGCAATTTTCTTGTTGCAATGTTTTCTTTTACCTAAATTATGATAAAAAATCATAAAAATCGGGCACGGAAGCAAATATTTATATGATTTTTTACAAAAATAAAGTCAGATTTTACCTATTCTTGAAATGGATATTTATGTTAAAACATTCATAAACATGCTTTTGGACCTATACTGTGGATAAAATATGATGAAAAATTATAAAATTCGGGCGCAGAAACAATTATTTGTATGATTTTTTCCAAAAAAAAAGTCAGATTTTACCTATTTTTGATGAATACGTTGTATATTGTACGCTACATGGGCTGGATTCTAGAATACCTAACACACTGGAAATAGCAATTTTCTTGTTGCAATGTTTTCTTTTAGCTAAATTATGATGAAAATCATAAAATTCGGGCGCGGAAGCAAATATTTATATAATTTTTTACAAAAATAAAGTCAGATTTTACCTATTTTTGAAATGGATATTTTTGTTAAAACATTCATAAACATGCTTTTGGACCTATACTGTGGATAAAATATGATGAAAAATTATAAAATTCGGGCGCGGAAGCAATTATTTATATGATTTTTGCCAAAAAAAAAGTCAGATTTTACCTATTTTTGATGAATACGTTGTATATTGTAAGCTACATTGGCTGGATTCTAGAATACCTACCACACTTGAAATAGCAATTTTCTTGTTGCAATATTTTCTTTTACCTAAATTATGATGAAAAGTCATAAAAATCGGGCACGGAAGCAAATATTTATATGATTTTTTACAAAAATAAAGTCAGATTTTACCTATTCTTGAAATGGATATTTATGTTAAAACATTCATAAACATGCTTTTGGACCTATACTGTAGATAAAATATGATGAAAAATTATAAAATTCGGGCGCTGAAACAATTATTTGTATGATTTTTTCCAAAAATAAAGTCAGATTTTACATGTTTTTGATGAATACGTTGTATATTGTACGCTACATGGGCTGGATTCTAGAATACGTACCACACTTGAAATAGCAATTTTCTTGTTGCAATGTTTTCTTTTAGCTAAAATATGATAAAATATCATAAAATTCGGGCGCGAAAGCAAATATTTATATGATTTTTTACAAAAATAAAGTCAGACTTTACCTATTCTTAAAATAGATATTTTTGTTTAAACATTCATAAACATGGTTTTGGACCTATACTGTGGATAAACTATGATGATAAATTATAAAATTCGGGCGGGGAAGCAAATATTTATATGATTTTTTACAAAAAAAATGTCAGATTTTACCTATTTTTGATGAAAACTTTGTATATTGTAAGCTACATGGGCTGGATTCTAGAATACCTAACACACTTGAAATAGCAATTTTTTGTTGCAATGTTTACTTTTAGCTAAAATATGATAAAAAATCATAAAATTCGGGCGCGGAAGCAAATATTTATATGATTTTTTACAAAAATAAAGTCAGATTTTACCTATTCTTGAAATGGATATTTTTGTTAAAACATTCATAAACATGCTTTTGGACCTATACTTTGGATAAAATATGATGAAAAATTATAAAATTCGGGCGCGGAAGCAAATATTTATATAATTTTTTACATAAATAAAGTCAGATTTTACCTATTTTTGATGAATACGTTGTACATTGTAAGCTTCATTGGCTGGATTCTAGAATACGTACCACACTTGAAATAGCAATTTTCTTGTTGCAATGTTTTCTTTTACCTAAATTATGATAAAAAATCATAAAATTCGGGCGCGGAAGCAAATATTTATATGATTTTTTACAAAAATAAAGTCAGATTTTACCTATTCTTGAAATGGTAATTTTTGTTAAAACATTCATAAACATGCTTTTGGACCTATAC
This sequence comes from Stenolophus ochropezus, assembly GCA_035578165.1. Lineage (NCBI taxonomy): Eukaryota > Metazoa > Arthropoda > Insecta > Coleoptera > Carabidae > Stenolophus > Stenolophus ochropezus. The sequence goes on from JAQOWZ010000095.1 coordinate 132,862, forward strand.
TGTGGATAAAATATGATGAAAAATTATAAAATTCGGGCGCGGAAGCAAATATTTATATAATTTTTTACAAATATAAAGTCAGATTTTACCTATTTCTGATGAACACATTGTATATTGTAAGCTACATGGGCTTGATTCTAGAATATCTAACACACTTGAAATAGCAATTTTCTTGTTGCAATGTTTTCTTTTAGCTAAAATATGATAAAAAATCATAAAATTCGGGCGCGGAAGCAAATATTTATATGATTTTTTACAAAAATAAAGTCAGACTTTACCTATTCTGAAAATAGATAATTTTGTTTAAACATTCATAAACATGGTTTTGGACCTATACTGTGGTTAAACTATAATGAAAAATTATAAAATTCGGGCGCGGAAGCAAATATTTATATGATTTTTTACAAAAATAATGTCAGATTTTACCTATTTTTGATGAAAACTTTGTATATTGTAAGCTACATGGGCTGGATTCTAGAATACCTAACACACTTGAAATAGCAATTTTTTTGTTGCAATGTTTACTTTTAGCTAAAATATGATAAAAAATCATAAAATTCGGGCGCGGAAGCAAATATTTATATGATTTTTTACAAAAATAAAGTCAGATTTTACCTATTCTTGAAATGGATATTTTTGTTAAAACATTCATTAACATGTTTTTGGACCTATACTGTGGATAAAATATAATGAAAAATTATAAAATTCGGGCGCGGAAGGAAATATTTATATAATTTTTTACAAAAATAAAGTCAGATTTTACCTATTTTTGATGAATACGTTGTATATTGTAAGCTACATGGGCTTGATTCTAGAATACCTAACACACTTGAAATAGCAATTTGCTTGTTGCAATGTTTTCTTTTAGCTAAAATATGATGAAATATCATAAAATTCGGGCGCGGAAGCAAATATTTATATGATTTTTTACATAAAATAAAGTCAGATATTACCTATTTTTGAAATGGATATTTTTGTTAAAACATTCATAAACATGCTTTTGAACCTATACTATGGATAAAATATGATGAAAAATTATAAAATTCGGGCGCGGAAGCAAGTATTTATATAATTTTTTACAAAAATAATGTCAGATTTTACCAATTTTTGATGAATACGTTGTATATTGTAAGCTTCATTGGCTGGATTCTAGAATACCTACCACACTTGAAATAGGAATTTTCTTGTTGCAATGTTTTCTTTTACCTAAATTATGATGAAAAATCATAAAATTCGGGCGCGGAGGCAAATATTTATATAATTTTTTACAAAAATAAAGTCAGATTTTACCTATTCTTGAAATGGATATTTTTGTTAAAACATTCATAAACATGCTTTTAGGCCTATACTGTGGATAAACTATGATGAAAAATTATAAAATTCGGGCGCGGAAGCAAATATTTATATGATTTTTTACAAAAAAAATGTCAGATTTTACCTATTTTTGATGAATACGTTGTATATTGTAAGCTACATGGGCTGGATTCTAGAATACGTAACACACTTGAAATAGCTACTTTCTTGTTGCAATGTTTTCTCTTAGCTAAAGTATGATGAAATATCATAAAAATCGGGCGCGGAAGCAAATATTTATATGATTTTTTTCAAAAATAAAGTCAGATTTTACCTATTTTTGAAATGGATATTTTTGTTAAAACATTCATAAACATGCTTTTGGACCTATACTGTGGATAAAATATGATGAAAAATTATAAAATTTGGGCGCAGAAGCAATTATTTGTATGATTTTTTCCAAAAAAAAATTCAGATTTTACCTATTTTTGATGAATACGTTGTATATTGTACGCTACATGGGCTGGATTCTAGAATACATAACACACTTGAAATAGCAATTTTCTTGTTGCAATGTTTTCTTTTAGCTAAAATATGATGAAAAATTATAAAATTCGGGCGCGGAAGCAAATATTTATATGATTTTTTACAAAAATAAAGTCAGATTTTACCTATTCTTGAAATGGATATTTTTGTTAAAACATTCATAAAAATGCTTTTGGACCTATACTGTGGATAAACTATGATGGCAAATTATAAAATTCGGGCGCGGAAGCAAATATTTATATGATTTTTTACAAAAATAAAGTCAGATTTTACCTATTTTTGAAATGTATATTTTTGTTAAAACATTCATAAACATGCTTTTGGACCTATACTATGGATAAAATATGAAGAAAAATTATAAAATTCGGGCGCGGAAGCAAATATTTATATAATTTTTTACAAAAATAAAGTCAGATTTTACCTATTTTTGATGAATACGTTGTATATTGTAAGCTTCATTGGCTGGATTCTAGAATACCTACCACACTTGAAATAGCAAACTTCTTGTTGCAATGTTTTCTTTTACCTAAATTATTATGAAAAATCATAAAATTCGGGCGCGGAGGCAAATATTTATATAATTTTTTACAAAAATAAAGTCAGATTTTACATATTCTTGAAATGGATATTTTTGTTAAAACATTCATAAACATGCTTTTGGACCTATACTGTGAATAAAATATGATGAAAAATTATAAAATTCGGGCGCAGAAGCAATTATTTATATGATTTTTGCCAAAAAAAAGGCAGATTTTACCTATTTTTGATGAATACGTTGTATATTGTACGCTACATGGGCTGGATTCTAGAATACCTAACACACTTAAAATAGCAATTTTTTTGTTGCAATGTTTTCTTTTAGCTAAAATATGGTGAAAAATCATAAAATTCGGGCGCGGAAGCAAATATTTATATGATTTTTTACATAAAATAAAGTCAGATATTACCTATTTTTGAAATGGATATTTTTGTTAAAACATTCATAAACATGCTTTTGAACCTATACTATGGATAAAATATGATGAAAAATTATAAAATTCGGGCGCGGAAGCAAATATTTATATAATTTTTTACAAAAATAATGTCAGATTTTACCAATTTTTGATGAATACGTTGTATATTGTAAGCTTCATTGGCTGGATTCTAGAATACCTACCACACTTGAAATAGGAATTTTCTTGTTGCAATGTTTTCTTTTACCTAAATTATGATGAAAAATCATAAATTTCGGACGCGGAAGCAAATATTTATATGATTTTTTACAAAAATAAAGTCAGATTTTACCTATTCTTGAAATGGATATTTTTGTTAAAACATTCATAAACATGCTTTTGGACCTATACTGTGGATAAAATATGATAAAAAATTATAAAATTCGGGCGCAGAAGCAACTATTTATATGACATTTTCCAAAAAAAATTCAGATTTTACCTAATTTTGATGAATACGTTGTATATTGTACGTTACATGGGCTGGATTCTAGAATACGTAACACACTTGAAATAGCTACTTTCTTGTTGCAATGTTTTCTTTTAGCTAAAATATGATGAAAAATCATAAAATTCGGTCGCGGAAGCAAATATTTATATGATTTTTTACAAAAATAAAGTCAGATTTTACCTATTTTTGAAATGGATTTTTTTGTTAAAACATTCATAAACATGCTTTTAGGCCTATACTGTGGATAAACTATGATGAAAAATTATAAAATTCGGGCGCGGAAGCAAATATTTATATGATTTTTTACAAAAAAAATGTCAGATTTTACCTATTTTTGATGAATACGTTGTATATTGTAAGCTACATGGGCTGGATTCTAGAATACCTAACACACTTGAAATAGCAATTTTTTTGTTTCAATGTTTTCTCTTAGCTAAAGTATGGGTCCGTGAAGTTAGCAACCACCGGAAAGCACAAACAATGAAACATATACCAAACGTTTGTGCTTCGTTTGTGCTCAATTGTGCCCCTATATAAAACCCAGCAAACCTTACCGTTCGTAAGTAATATACAATTTAAATGTGGTTGCCAATTTCACGCCTAGCAACCACCTGTGAAGCACAAACAATGAAACATATACCAAACGTTTGTGCTTCGTTCGTGGTCAATTGTGCCCCTATAGTAAACTCAGCAACCTTTACCGTTCGTAAGTAATAAACAATTTAAATGTGGTTACCAACTTCACGCCTAGCAACCACTTGTGAAGCACAAACGATGAAACATATACGAAACGTTTGTGCTTCGTTTGTGCTCAATTGTGCTCCTATATAAAACTCAGCATCCCTTACCGTTCGTAAGTAATAAACAATTTAAATGTGGTTGCCAACTTCACGCCTAGCAACCACTTGTGAAACACAATCGATGAAACATATACGAAACGTTTGTGCTTCGTTTGTGCTCAATTGTGCTCCTATATAAAACTCAGCAACCCTTACCGTTCGTAAGTAATAAACAATTTAAATGTGGTTGCCAACTTCACGCCTAGCAACCACCTGTGAAGCACAAACAATGAAACATATACCAAACGTTTGTGCTTCGTTTGTGCTGAATTGTGCCCCTATATAAAAGATTAACCTTTTTACAAGTAGCTTAGTCAGTAGAAGCAAAAAAGGTTTTGCCATGTAAAAAGTCGGGAAGAATTTATAATTGGCAATTTTGTTCATTTTGAGCCCTAATGAAATTCTAAAATTTGTAAAAATGGGAAATGGCCACCAGCGCCACCATCTTGAATAAAGGCGATAAAAATCTAGTTATTTGATAATATCTCGTTTCCGCAACTTTGCAAAGTAATAATATATTATACAAAATGACAGAGAACAAAATATCCTCCAAGTTTTGTATTTTTGTTTAGATTAACTTTTAACGAGTTCTGGCAGAGGACAATTGAGCCTATATTTGTAATTCGCAACAATCCTTGAATTCTCATTACTATTTACTGTTCGATATTATTATTATACAGGGTGATTTCTAACGTACGAACGAAAGTGATAGGGCAACTAGAGGGGACCAAAATATAGTTTTTTTTTACAATAAACTTTTGATCATAATCGAATAACAAGAAAGATACAACGGTTTAAAGTTCTTATAAACTTAAGCATTTTTTTTTATAAAATACGGTAATAACTTACGTTTTGAATTCAAATTTAGAATATTTGACAGTTAATTAAACAAAGTTCAGTTAAAATTTTATTAAAATTTTTATAAGATGAAAGATATGGCTATTTAAATTGTTCTTTAAAATATTCGGTCATGGGTGTTTATTTATTGAGAACCGCTGAATTATTTAATCTAATCATGTATGTAGGTACGTCAAAATAACTTAAACGTCAAAAATTAAATAGGTTATTTGTTATGTCATTAATTCGACAGAAATTGTTCATTTCACTAACGAAGAATACGTAGACATGATTATGTTGTATGAAGCTGCTGAAGGAAACGCTGAACGCGCACGACGTATGTATTTGGAACGATTTCCAAATCGATAAATGAATACAGTAAGCTCAGCGGTACTCAATATGTGGACGTTAATTTATAAGAACTTTAAACCATTGTATCTTTCTTGTTATTCGATTTTGATCAAAAGTTTATTGTAGAAAAAAAACTATATTTTAGTCCCCTCTAGTTGCCCTATCAGTTTCATCCAAACGTTAGAAATCACCCTGTATATCATTATTTATGTAAAAATAGTAATAATATATGTTAGCCAGTAGTTAGTACAGTTGTGTGATCGTGTTGTGTCTTGTTTGATCGATTAGATAAGCAACATCAAAATAACAAAATTTAAAATTTTGAATATTATAGTATTCTATATTTCTAATTTTTCATGCATTTTTCAAATTTTTTTTCTATTTCCAAAAATTTGTTGCCTAAAATAGATATAAAAATAGCCATTTTGCCTACCCATTTTTTATAATTGTAGAGCCTAAAAATCCGGTCTCTAGTAATAATAAATAAAAAATACATTGTATAATATAGTCATATACACAGTGTTCATTTTAAGTAGAACACCATTTCTATCTTATTTTTTTTATCAAACTAATGGTTCCAAGATATGAGAAACAATATTACTGCCTAAATTAATATAATTATAACTAAAGTAAGTAAACCTAGAAATTTAATATTTTTATAAAATGCAATTATTTAAAATTTAGCATGGTAACCGCCTATGTCACCTTTTCGTAGGACACACAGTATGTTATATTACGTAAAATTAGGAGTTTTTAATTAAATTTTTAAGTTCTTTGTACTGTAATTCTGAAAATATATTTTCGTAATTTTCCCCTGCCAGACCTTTGCCAATTCTTATTCATTGCTTCGGTTATACACATATGTATATTCAATGGCAATAGTGGTTTTCCTCTTCTTATTATTCTTGGTTTTTATTGTAATTTTAAACTTTAAAGCAACGTTTTTTATATAACAATTACATACATCGGTTTAGCTATATCTGTTTGCTATCGAAATTTACGAGTATTTTTTCTCTTTGGACTGTACCATTTTAAATTATGAAAGGATATAAGGATAATTTTTAGTTTAAAACATACAAGAATTAAAGGTCCATAGTGTAGGACTGAGGAAGAGGGTTTAGTGGGGTATTTGTTGTCATTTTCTTTTTATCTGTACCATTTGAAATATCTGTGCACGCATAGTAGAGCAATGAGCAAATATTTTGAAGAGGTTCTCTACTTGTACAAGCATGTTCTAAACTAAATACATTGCTATGACATACTCGGCACTTTAATGGGAACTTAGCGCAAAGCTAAAAGTGGATGGCATAACCGAGCAAGTTACTCAAGTACGACTCTCACGATGAAAATTATATGAAGAAAAAGAAGAAGTACAAGCAATTTTACGCAGTTTGTATAAGGTTTTGCGGCAAAACATTTGAAAATGTTGAAATATGAAACATTATTCTTTTTTATTCTGGCTCGTAACAATATTTAGTAAATTTAATTGTGTTTGAATATGAAAAATAAAAAGTAATAAACTTAAAAAGAGAACGAGTGCAATCCATAAAGGACAAAAAACAATTAAATTCAAAATTTTTGCAAAGTATGTTCTAATCAATTTTTATTTTGATTAATGTATATAGCTGATTTATTGAAATACGAAAAAAAAATCAAAATAACATCCTCTTTATTAAATAAATACTATTTGTGCTAAAATCATTTATCCACAAGTATGTTTGTTCCAGTGAAAATTTTAAAATGATGTTTATTTTTACCGTCACAATTTTTAACATAGCAGTACATCTATCGGGAACAAAATTTCGCTAAGGCTCCTCATTTATGTTTTATGTTCTACCCTATGTTTATGTCCATGTTACTTATTATGTTTTTATTATTACATCTAATGTAATTTTGTGAACACAGCATGCATACTAAAATACATTAACTGCCTTAAACTTTGTCTTTTACTGTGTACTGACCTAATATACAAATACTACATTGACATCCATGGGTCATTTATAAATCTTGACAACGAAGATAGCACACAAGTTTAGAATATGCTTTTACGGAGAGTGTACATGTCGCAAACATTCGCTTATTTATTTTCACGTGCGCATGCGTACATAGAAATTTCAAATGGTACAGTCAAAAGAGAAAAAATACTCGTAAATTTCGATAGCAAACAGATATAGCTAAACCAATGTATGTAATTGTTATATAAAAAATGTTGCTTTAAAGTTTAAAATTACAATAAAAACCAAGAATAATAACAAGAGGAAAACCACTATTGTCATTGAATATACATATGTATATAACCGAAGCAATGAATGACAATTGACAAAGGTCTGGCAGGGGAAAATTACGAAAATTAAGGCTTTTGGAGAGATATAACAACAACTAACCTCTAAAGAAGAGGAAAAAGAAATAGTTTAACAGATTTTTAATGTATAAGATAGGCAAGGAGAGAAACACATGAACATTGTTTGTCTGTATGCGTTTGCGTGTATATTATTTTCAGAATTACAATACAAAGAACTTAGAAATTTTACGTAATATAACATACCGTGTGTCCTACGAAAAGGTGACATAGGCGGTTACCATGTTAAATTTTAAATAATTGCATTTTATAAAAATATTAAATTTCTAGGTTTACTTACTTTAGTTATAATTATATTAATTTAGGCAGTAATATTGTTTCTCATATCTTGGAACCATTAGTTTGATAAAAAATTATTGAGCTCATTTTAATAGTCTTGTGATATAGGAATTGTTTCCTAGGTACTTTAACTTCGTATTTCTTATAGTTCTTAAGATAGAAGTGGTGTTCTACTTAAAATGAACACTGTGTATATGACTATATTATACAATGTATTTTTTATTTATTATTACTAGAGACCGGATTTTTAGGCTCTACAATTATAAAAAATGGGTAGGCAAAATGGCTATTTTTATATCTATTTTAGGCAACAAATTTTTGGAAATAGAAAAAAATATGAAAAATTAGAAATATAGAATACTATAATATTCAAAATTTTAAATTTTGTTATTTTGATGTTGCTTATCTAGTCGATCAAACAAGACACAACACGATCACACAACTGTACTGGCTATTGGTTAACATATATTATTACTATTTTTACATAAATAATGATATATAATAACAATAACGAAGAGTAAATAGTAATGAAAATTCAAGGATTGTTGCGAATTACAAATATAGGCTCAATTGTCCTCTGCCAGAACTCGTTAACAGTTAATCTAAACAAAAATACAAAACTTGGAGGATATTTTATTCTCAGCCTTTTGTATAATATATTATTACTTTGCAAAGTTGCGGAAACGAGATATTATCAAATAACTAGATTTTTATCGCCTTTATTCAAGATAGGGGCGCTAGTGGCCTTTTCCCATTTTTACAAATTTCAGAATTTCATTAGAGCTGAAAATGAACAAAATTGCCAAATATAAATTCTTCCCGACTCTCTACATGGCAAAGCTTTTTTTGCTTCTATTGACTAGGCTACTTGTAAAAAGGTTAATCTTGATTATAGTAATGTGCTGGCTACATCAGAGTTTCAATATTACATTCCGTACGAACAATAGGGGTGGTTGAGTTCTTTATGCACATTTTGGAAGTACAAACGTTTGGCACATATTTCTAAATTTGTAATTCATAAATGTACGCTGAGCAGGAAGGTGGCAACTACATTTAAATTGTTTATTACTTACGAACGGTAAGAGTTGCTGAGTTCTATATAGGGGCAAAATTGAGCACAAACGAAGCACAAACGTTTGGTATATGTTTCATTCTTTGTGCTTCACAGGTGGTAGCTAGAAGTGTAGTTGGCAACCACATTTAAAATGTTTATTACTAACGAACAGCAAGGGTTGCTGAGTTTTATATAGGGGCAAGATTGAGCACAAACGAAGCACAAACGTTTGGTATATGTTTCATCGTTTGTGCTTTACAGGTGGTTGCTAGGCGTGTAGTTGGCAACCACATTTAAAATGTTTATTACTTACGAACGGCAAGGGTTGCAGAGTTTTATATAGGGGCACAATTAAGCACAAATGAAGCACAAACGTTTGGTATATGTTTCATTGTTTGTGCTTCACAGGTGGTTGCTAGGCGTGAAGTTGGCAACCACATTTAAATTGTGTATTACTTACGAACGGTAAGGATTTCTGTTTTTTATATAGGGGCACAATTGAGCACAAACGAAGCACAAATGTTTGGTATATGTTTTATCGTTTGTACTTCACAGGTAGTTGCTAGGCGTGTAGTTGGCAACCACATTTAAAATGTTTATTACTTACGAACGGCAAGGGTTGCAGAGTTTTATATAGGGGCACAATTAAGCACAAATGAAGCACAAACGTTTGGTATATGTTTCATTGTTTGTGCTTCACAGGTGGTTGCAAGGCGTGAAGTTGGCAATTACATTTAAATTGTTTATTACTTACGAACGGTAAGGGTTGCTGAGTTTTATAAAGGGGCACAATTAAGCACAAACGAAGCACAATAAATTGGTATATGTTTCATTATTTGTGCTTCAGAAGTGGTTGCTAGGCGTGAAGTTGGCAACCACATTTAAATTGTTTATTACTTACGAACGGTAAGGGTTGCTGAGTTTTATTTACGGGCACAATTGAGCACAAACGAAGCACAAACGTTTTTCATAAATTTCATCGTTTGTGCTTTCCGGTGGTTGCTAACTTCACGGACCCCTAAAGTATGATGAAATATCATAAAAATCGGGCGCGGAAGCAAATATTTATATGATTTTTTACAAAAATAAAGTCAGATTTTACCTATTTTTGAAATGGATATTTTTGTTAAAACATTCATAAACATGCTTTTGGACCTATACTGTGGATAAAATATGATGAAAAATTATAAAATTCGGGCGCAGAAGCAATTATTTGTATGATTTTTTCCAAAAAAAAATTCAGATTTTACCTATTTTTGATGAATACGTTGTATATTGTACGCTACATGGGCTGGATTCTAGAATACCTAACACACTTAAAATAGCAATTTTCTTGTTGCAATGTTTTCTTTTAGCTAAAATATGATGAAAAATTATAAAATTCGGGCGCGGAAGCAAATATTTATATGATTTTTTACAAAAATAAAGTCAGATTTTACCTATTCTTGAAATGGATATTTTTGTTAAAACATTCATAAAAATGCTTTTGGACCTATACTGTGGATAAACTATGATGGCAAATTATAAAATTCGGGCGCGAAAGCAAATATTTATATGATTTTTTACAAAAATAAAGTCAGATTTTACCTATTTTTGAAATGTATATTTTTGTTAAAACATTCATAAACATGCTTTTGGACCTATACTATGAATAAAATATGAAGAAAAATTATAAAATTCGGGCGCGGAAGCAAATATTTATATAATTTTTTACAAAAATAAAGTCAGATTTTACCTATTTTTGATGAATACGTTGTATATTGTAAGCTTCATTGGCTAGATTCTAGAATACCTACCACACTTGAAATAGCAAACTTCTTGTTGCAATGTTTTCTTTTACCTAAATTATTATGAAAAATCATAAAATTCGGGCGCGGAGGCAAATATTTATATAATTTTTTACAAAAATTAAGTCAGATTTTACATATTCTTGAAATGGATATTTTTGTTAAAACATTCATAAACATGCTTTTGGACATATACTGTGAATAAAATATGATGAAAAATTATAAAATTCGGGCGCAGAAGCAATTATTTATATGATTTTTGCCAAAAAAAAGGCAGATTTTACCTATTTTTGATGAATACGTTGTATATTGTACGCCACATGGGCTGGATTCTAGAATACCTAACACACTTGAAATAGCAATTTTCTTGTTGCAATGTTTTCTTTTAGCTAAAATATGATGAAAAATCATAAAATTCGGGCGCGGAAACAAATATTTATATGATTTTTTACAAAAAAAAGTCAGATTTTACCTATTTTTGAAATGGATATTTTTGTTAAAACATTCATAAACATGCTTTTGGACCTATACTATGGATAAATTATGATGAATAATTATAAAATTCGGGCGCGGAAGCAAATATTTATATAATTTTTTACAAAAATAAAGTCAGATTTTACATATTTTTGATGAATACGTTGTATATTGTAAGCTTCATTGGCTGGATTCTAGAATACCTACCACACTTGAAATAGCAAACTTCTTGTTGCAATGTTTTCTTTTACCTAAATTATGATGAAAAATCATAAAATTCGGGCACGGAAGCAAATATTTATATGATTTTTTACAAAAATAAAGTCAGATTTTACCTATTCTTGAAATGGATATTTATGTTAAAACATTCATAAACATGCTTTTGTACCTATACTGTGGATAAAATATGATGAAAAATTATAAAATTCGGGCGCAGAAACAAATATTTGTATGATTTTTTCCAAAAAAAAAGTCAGATTTTACCTGTTTTTGATGAAAACGTTGTATATTGTACGCTACATGGGCTGGATTCTAGAATACCTAACACACTGGAAATAGCAATTTTTCTTTTTGCAATGTTTTCTTTTAGCTAAAATATAATGAAAAATCATAAAATTCGGGCGCGGAAGCAAATATTTATATAATTTTTTACAAAAATAAAGTCAGATTTTAAGGTGCGTGAAGTTAGCAGAATGAAGTAAAGCACTAACGAAACAATTTATATACAAAGTTAGTGCCTCGTTAGTGCTCTTTGGTGCTTCTTCAATTTCTTTAGCAGGAGTCACCATGCCGCTACAAAAAGCATTCGACTTTTTTCCTGCCAAGTTCACACTAACAGGAACTTTAAGAGATAAATTAATGAACTTGATGTCAAAAGTTAGTGCTTCGTTAGAGCTCTTTAGTGCTTCTATTAAAAAAATCACAAGTCATACTATATCGCTACCAGGAGCATTCAACTGTTTTCCTGCCAAGTTCACACTAGCAGGAACTTTGGAAGATAAATTAATGAACTTGGTGTCAAAAGTTAGTGCTTCGTTAGTGCTCTTTAGTGCTTCTATTAAAAAAATCACAAGTCATACTATATCGCTACCAGGAGCATTCGACTGTGTTCCTGCCAAGTTCACACTAGCAGGAATTTTGAAAGATAAATTAATGAACTTGGTGTCAAAAGTTAGTGCTTCGCAAGAGCTTTTTAGTGCTTCTATTAAAAAAAAATCACATGTCACAGTACATCGCTACAAGAAGCAGTCGTCATTTGCTAATTTATGTAGATCGGCATATTATAAAGTTTATTTATTGTAATAAAAAATTAAAAATTATTTTTATTATTAGCAACTTTTTTGCTCATTTTGTGCTATTTATTGCTGCAGTGTATTACTTTTGTGCTCATCTCCTACAATTGTCATTATCAAAATAATACGAATACGATATGTTTACGTTTGCTTATTCATAATGAAAAATTTGAAAAATTCAAAATTAATATAGCAGTAATTTTTTCTGATCTCGTTCCATTCATTGCCTTATTTTTTAAATTTTTTATTCATCTCGGTTTATTATTAGTAAGCTGGAGGAAATGTATACTATTCATATCATTGAAGAAACCATTACATTAGCTACCTACTAGCTATAGCCATATTTTTGGCCTAATCTTTTTTAATTGTTTATTTTTATTAGAGGTTGGGACAGCATTATTAAAAATTATGGTTTTCTTTAATTTTTATGTTAATATTCATATTGCATAATTATTTTATCCAATATCGGGTAATAGCCTTACCATTTTTATATAAATAAAGTAGCTCATAAGTCATTAGTGGGTTAAAAGTATCTTTTCTCATTGCTTATTGTTTGTTACCTATAATAGTATTACCTTAAGTAAGCTTATCTACACTATATTTATTATTATATGTTAAATTCAATTTTAAGTGTAACAGTACCTACAAAACAATAAAAAGTTATGTAGTCACCAACGAGGCAATTATTTCAAATTAGCAATATTCGTAGTCAGTAGGTATTCTGATCTACTTCCTTCTCATTTTTGCATATAACATCAAAATTGTAACTGCCTATTGTTATTGTTGTATCACTGACTGCCTAAAAATTTAGAAATGTATTAGTATTATACAAAAGAAAATAAAATATATTTTATGCACAACTGTATTGTAATTGTTTAATTACAACTTGGTTACCATGGCGGTAAGTTTTACTTTACGCCCTTGGGCGGTACAGTAGTCAACTATGTTTTGTTTGTTATTGTTTATAAAGTCAAGTTATGGTGAGTGAGGGAATTAATTTATTTATTAATGTGAAAAATATAATTTATTTTTATTTACTTATTAATGTGAAAAATACAATTATTTAAATTATGGAATGAAACTCCGCCAGCCGATTTATTTAATTGAATATTTAAATTATTTATTTCGTTCTCCTCCTGTGTGACTGTCGATATAGTGCTCGATATACTTGCATCAGTCTTAATATTGAGAATTAATCTTGCCGTCTTAGTTTTTGATTCTACAGAATCTTCTAGGTATCCTTCTGCAACCGAAGTACTTTTCCAACCCCCATGCCTTTTTACACATGTTATATCTGTCCCACTATCTGCTAGTAGTGTCACAGATATTCTGCAAAATGTATGCCCAGTATATCGCTCTGGATCAGGAAGCTGGGGATATTTTGCAATATTTTTGGGAATAGCTCCGAAAGTATTTTTACCCACAGTCTGGGAAGTGCAGATTTTATTTCTAAATTGAAGAAAAAAACGACGATGGCTCAAATTCCCTGACCGCAAAGCAATATATTTTCTACAAAGCTCCAGTGCAGCTACTTCGTCATCTACTATATGACGGAAACCCTGTCTTCTACAACGTCTACTTCATTATTTATATATTCTTATGCAGTTGTGCGTAAAACGTTGCACATACCTCGGGCTGAAAGAGATTTACGCTCATGGATGAATGAAAGTACTCCTCTACGCGTCGGGCTTCAAATTTCGTCCGCGGGCATAAACTTTCTCTTTCAACCCTCTATACGTAAATAACTATTTCGAATGATTAGTAATAACAGTTCGGCTAATAAATCAATTAATACATATTCATCCTAATTATGTAAGGAAGTTGCTAGCTCTTAGCAACGTTACTAACATCATCAACCAATTACAATAGCAGATATTAAATAAAATATGGAAATAATAGCTTTTACAATTATTTCTATAGATCACAATTTTAGTAACATTGCTAAGAGCCAGCAACTTCCTTAACAAAATTAGGGTGATTATCTCTGTATAATATAAGTATAATACAGTAAAGCTAAAATATGATGAAAAATCATAAAATTCGGGCGCGGAAGCAAATATTTATATGATTTTTTACAAAAATAAAGTCAGATTTGACCTATTCTTGAAATGGATATTTTTGTTAAAACATTCATAAACATGCTTTTGGACCTATACTGTGAATAAAATATGATGAAAAATTATAAAATTCGGGCGCGGAAACAATTACTTATATGATTTTTTCCAAAAAAAAAGTCAAATTTTACCTATTTTTGATGAATACGTTGTATATTGTAAGCTACATGGGCTTGATTCTAGAATACTTAACACACTTGAAATAGCAATTTTCTTGTTGCAATGTTTTCTCTTAGCTAAAATATGAAGAAAAATCATATAATTCGAGGGCGGAAGCAAATATTTATATGATTTTTTACAGAAATAAAGTCAGATTTTACCTATATTTGAAATAGATATTTTTGTTAAAACATTCATAAACATGCTTTTGGACCTATACTGTGGATAAAATATGATGAAAAATTATAAAATTCGGGCGCGGAAGCAAATATTTATATAATTTTTTACAAAAATAAAGTCAGATTTTACCTATTTTTGATGAAAACTTTGTATATTGTAAGCTACATGGGCTGGATTCTGGAATACCTAACACACTTGAAATAGCAATTATTTTGTTGCAATGTTTTCTTTTAGCTAAAATATAATGAAAAATCATAAAATTCGGGCGCGGAAGAAAATATTTATATGATTTTTTACAAAAATAAAGTCAGATTTTACCTATTCTTGAAATGGATATTTTTGTTAAAACATTCATAAACATGCTTTTGGACCTATACTGTGAATAAAATATGATGAAAAATTATAAAATTCGGGCGCGAAAACAATTACTTATATGATTTTTTAAAAAAAAAAAGTCAGATTTTACCTATTTTTGATGAATACGTTGTATATTGTACGCTACATGGACTGGATTCTAGAACACCTAACACACTTGAAATAACAATTTTCTTGTTGCAATGTTTTCTTTTAGCTAAAATATGATAAAAAAATCATAAAATTCGGGCGCGGAAGCAAATATTTATATGATTTTTTACAAAAATAAAGTCAGATTTTACCTATTTTTGAAATGGATATTTTTGTTAAAACATTCATAAACATGCTTTTGGACCTATACTTTAGATAAAATATGATAAAAAATTATAAAATTCGAGCGCGGAAGCAACTATTTATATGATTTTTTCCAAATAAAAAGTCAGATTTTACCTATTTTTGATGAATACGTTGTATATTGTACGCTACATGGGCTGGCTTCTAGAATCCCTAACACACTTGAAATAGCAATTTTCTTGTTGCAATGTTTTCTTTTAGCTAAAATATGATGAAAAATCATAAAATTCGGGCGCGGAAGCAAATATTTATATGATTTTTTACAAATATAAAGTCAGATTTTACCTATTCATGAAATGGATATTTTTGTTAAAACATTCATAAACATGCTTTTGGACCTATACTGTGGATAAAATATGATGAAAAATTATAAAATTCGGGCGCGGAAGCAACTATTTATATGATTTTTTCCAAAAAAAAAGTCAGATTTTACCTATTTTTGATGAATACGTTGTATATTGTAAGCTTCATTGGCTGGATTCTAGAATACCTACCACACTTGAAATAGCAATTTTCTTGTTGCAATGTTTCCTTTTACCTACATTATGATAAAAAATTATAAAATTCGGGCGCGGAAGCAAATATTTATATCAGTTTTTATAAAAATAAAGTCAGATTTTAACTATTCTTGAACTAGATATTTTTGTTAAAACATTCATAAACATGCTTTTGGACCTATACTGTGGATGAAATATGATAAAAAATTATAAAATTCGGGCGCGGAAGCAATTATTTTTATGATTTTTTCCAAAAAAAAGTCAGATTTTACCTATTTTTGATGAATACGTTGTATATTGTACGCTACATGGGCTGGATTCTAGAATACCTAACACACTTGAAATAGCTATTTTCTTGTTGCAATGTTTTCTTTTAGCTAAAATATGATGAAAAATCATAAAATTCGGGCGCGGAAGCAAATATTTATATGATTTTTTACAAAAATAAAGTCAGATTTTACCTATTCTTGAAATGGATATTTTTGTTAAAACATTCATAAACATGCTTTTGGACCTATACTTTGGATAAAATATGATGAAAAATTATAAAATTCGTTCGCGGAAGCAAATATTTATATAATTTTTTACATAAATAAAGTCAGATTTTACCTATTTTTGATGAATACGTTGTATATTGTAAGCTTCATTGACTGGATTCTAGAATACGTACCACACTTGAAATAGCAATTTTCTTGTTGCAATGTTTTCTTTTACCTAAACTATGATGAAAAATCATAAAATTCGGGCGCGGAAGCAAATATTTATATGATTTTTTACAAAAATAAAGTCAGATTTTACCTATTCTTGAAATGGATATTTTTGTTAAAACATTCATAAACATGCTTTTGGACCTATACTGTGGATAAAATATGATGAAAAATTATAAAATTCGGGCGCGGAAGCAAATATTTATATAATTTTTTACAAAAATAAAGTCAGATTTTACCTATTTCTGATGAACACATTGTATATTGTAAGCTACATGGGCTTGATTCTAGAATATCTAACACACTTGAAATAGCAATTTTCTTGTTGCAATGTTTTCTTTTAGCTAAAATATGATAAAAAATCATAAAATTCGGGCGCGGAAGCAAATATTTATATGATTTTTTACAAAAATAAAGTCAGACTTTACCTATTCTGAAAATAGATATTTTTGTTTAAACATTCATAAACATGGTTTTGGACCTATTCTGTGGATAAACTATGATGAAAAATTATAAAATTCGGGCGCGGAAGCAAATATTTATATGATTTTTTACAAAAATAATGTCAGATTTTACCTATTTTTGATGAAAACTTTGTATATTGTAAGCTACATGGGCTGGATTCTAGAATACCTAACACACTTGAAATAGCAATTTTTTTGTTGCAATGTTTACTTTTAGCTAAAATATGATAAAAAATCATAAAATTCGGGCGCGGAAGCAAATATTTATATGATTTTTTACAAAAATAAAGTCAGATTTTACCTATTCTTGAAATGGATATTTTTGTTAAAACATTCATTAACATGTTTTTGGACCTATACTGTGGATAAAATATGATGAAAAATTATAAAATTCGGGCGCGGAAGGAAATATTTATATAATTTTTTACAAAAATAAAGTCAGATTTTACCTATTTTTGATGAATACGTTGTATATTGTAAGCTACATGGGCTTGATTCTAGAATACCTAACACACATGAAATAGCAATTTGCTTGTTGCAATGTTTTCTTTTAGCTAAAATATGATGAAATATCATAAAATTCGGGCGCGGAAGCTAATGTTTATATGATTTTTTACAAAAATAAAGTCAGTTTTTAACTATATTTGAAATAGATATTTTTGTTAAAACATTCATAAACTTGCTTTTGAACCTATACTATGGATAAAATACGATGAAAAATTATAAAATTCGGGCGCGGAAGCAAATATTTATATAACTTTTTACAAAAATAAAGTCAGATTTTACATATTTTTGATGAATACGTTGTATATTGTAAGCTTCATTGGCTGGATTCTAGAATACCTACCACACTTGAAATAGCAATTTTCTTGTTGCAATTTTTCTTTTACCTAAATTATGATGAAAAATCATAAAATTCGGGCGCGGAAGCAAATATTTATATGATTTTTTACAAAAATAAAGTCAGATTTTACCTATTCTTAAAATGGATATTTTTGTTAAAACATTCATAAACATGCTTTTGGACCTATACTGTGGATAAACTATGATAAAAAATTATAAAATTTGGGCGCGGAAGCAAATATTTATATGATTTTTTATAAAAAAAAATCAGATTTTACCTATTTTTGATGAAGACTTTGTATATTGTATGCTACATGGGCTGGATTCTAGAATACCTAACACACTTGAAATAGCAATTTTTTTGTTGCAATGTTTTCTTTTAGCTAAAATATGGTGAAAAATCATAAAATTCGGGCGCGGAAGCAAATATTTATATGATTTTTTACATAAAATAAAGTCAGATATTACCTATTTTTGAAATGGATATTTTTGTTAAAACATTCATAAACATGTATGTATGTATGTATGTATATGAGGGTTTTAAGCGTTTTGCCGCTTTTTGTCAACGCGACCTAGAAGATCTATTGTGACAGCCCTTACTCAGTTTTTTCCGGAAGTAGATCCAGATTTTTGGTGAAGCCGATTAGGCCTCAAGTACCTGAAGTACTTGTTTCGTGACATGTTTTACTTGCATTTTAGTGATGCAGGTTGTCAGCCTACAGTCTCTGCAAGGCCAGCACACACCGAGCCGTTGTGCGGCAACCCATCCAATTGGACAGGGCGGGCTATGTTGCTTATCTTCACGATCAGACAAGACACGCCACGACCACACAACCGTACTGGCTGACATTCATAAACATGCTTTTGAACCTATACTATGGATAAAATATGATGAAAAATTATAAAATTCGGGCGCGGAAGCAAATATTTATATAATTTTTTACAAAAATAATGTCAGATTTTACCAATTTTTGATGAATACGTTGTATATTGTAAGCTTCATTGGCTGGATTCTAGAATACCTACCACACTTGAAATAGGAATTTTCTTGTTGCAATGTTTTCTTTTACCTAAATTATAATGAAAAATCATAAATTTCGGACGCGGAAGCAAATATTTATATGATTTTTTACAAAAATAAAGTCAGATTTTACCTATTCTTGAAATGGATATTTTTGTTAAAACATTCATAAACATGCTTTTGGACCTATACTGTGGATAAAATATGATGAAAAATTATAAAATTCGGGCGCAGAAGCAATTATTTATATGATATTTTCCAAAAAAAAAGTCAGATTTTACCTAATTTTGATGAATACGTTGTATATTGTACGTTACATGGGCTGGATTCTAGAATACGTAACACACTTGAAATAGCTACTTTCTTGTTGCAATGTTTTCTTTTAGCTAAAATATGATGAAAAATCATAAAATTCGGGCGCGGAAGCAAATATTTATATGATTTTTTACAAAAATAAAGTCAGATTTTACCTATTTATGAAATGGATTTTTTTGTTAAAACATTCATAAACATGCTTTTAGGCCTATACTGTGGATAAACTATGATGAAAAATTATAAATTTCGGGCGCGAAAGCAAATATTTATATGATTTTTTACAAAAAAAATGTCAGATTTTACCTATTTTTGATGAATACGTTGTATATTGTAAGCTACATGGGCTGGATTCTAGAATACCTACCACACTTGAAATAGCAATTTTTTTGTTTCAATGTTTTCTCTTAGCTAAAGTATGATGAAATATCATAAAAATCGGGCGCGGAAGCAAATATTTATATGATTTTTTACAAAAATAAAGTCAGATTTTACCTATTTTTGAAATGGATATTTTTCTTAAAAGCTTTCATAAACATGCTTTTGGACCTATACTATGGATAAAATATGATGAAAAATTATAAAATTCGGGCGCGAAAGCAAATATTTATATAATTTTTTACAAAAATAAAGTCAGATTCTACCTATTTTTGATGAATACGTTGTATATTGTAAGCTTCATTGGCTGGATTCTAGAATACCTACCACACTTGAAATAGCAATTTTCTTGTTGCAATGTTTTCTTTTACCTAAATTATAATGAAAAATCATAAAATTCGGGCGCGGAAGCAAATATTTATATGATTTTTTACAAAAATAAAGTGAGATTTTACCTATTCTTGAAATGGATATTTATGTTAAAACATTCATAAACATGCTTTTGGACCTATACTGTGGATAAAATATGATGAAAAATTATAAAATTCGGGCGCAGAAGCAATTATTTGTATGATTTTTTCCAAAAAAAAATTCAGATTTTACCTATTTTTGATGAATACGTTGTATATTGTACGCTACATGGGCTGGATTCTAGAATACCTAACACACTTGAAATAGCAATTTTCTTGTTGCAATGTTTTCTTTTAGCTAAAATATGATGAAAAATTATAAAATTCGGGCGCGGAAGCAAATATTTATATGATTTTTTACAAAAATAAAGTCAGATTTTACCTAATCTTGAAATGGATATTTTTGTTAAAACATTCATAAAAATGCTTTTGGACCTATACTGTGGATAAACTATGATGGAAAATTATAAAATTCGGGCGCGGAAGCAAATATTTATATGATTTTTTACAAAAATAAAGTCAGATTTTACCTATTTTTGAAATGTATATTTTTGTTAAAACATTCATAAACATGCTTTTGGACCTATACTATGGATAAAATATGAAGAAAAATGATAAAATTCGGGCGCGGAAGCAAATCTTTATATAATTTTTTACAAAAATAAAGTCAGATTTTACCTATTTTTGATGAATACGTTGTATATTGTAAGCTTCATTGGCTGGATTCTAGAATACCTACCACACTTGAAATAGCAAACTTCTTGTTGCAATGTTTTCTTTTACCTAAATTATTATGAAAAATCATAAAATTCGGGCGCGGAGGCAAATATTTATATAATTTTTTACAAAAATAAAGTCAGATTTTACATATTCTTGAAATGGATATTTTTGTTAAAACATTCATAAACATGCTTTTGGACCTATACTGTGAATAAAATATGATGAAAAATTATAAAATTCGGGCGCAGAAGCAATTATTTATATGATTTTTGCCAAAAAAAAAGCAGATTTTACCTATTTTTGATGAATACGTTGTATATTGTACGCTACATGGGCTGGATTCTAGAATACCTAACACACTTGAAATAGCAATTTTCTTGTTGCAATGTTTTCTTTTAGCTAAAATATAATGAAAAATCATAAAATTCGGGCGCGGAAACAAATATTTATATGATTTTTTACAAAAAAAGTCAGATTTTACCTATTTTTGAAATGGATATTTTTGTTAAAACATTCATAAACATGCTTTTGGACCTATACTATGGATAAATTATGATGAAAAATTATAAAATTCGTGCGCGGAAGCAAATATTTATATAATTTTTTACAAAAATAAAGTCAGATTTTACATATTTTTGATGAATACGTTGTATATTGTAAGCTTCATTGGCTGAATTCTAGAATACCTACCACACTTGAAATAGCAATTTTCTTGTTGCAATGTTTTCTTTTACCTAAATTATGATGAAAAATCATAAAATTCGGGCACAGAAGCAAATATTTATATGATTTTTTACAAAAATTAAGTCAGATTTTACCTATTCTTGAAATGGATATTTATGTTAAAACATTCATAAACATGCTTTTGGACCTATACCGTGGATAAAATATGATGAAAAATTATAAAATTCGGGCGCAGAAACAAATATTTGTATGATTTTTTCCAATAAAAAAGTCAGATTTTACCTATTTTTGATGAAAACGTTGTATATTGTACGCTACATGGGCTGGATTCTAGAATACCTAACACACTGGAAATAGCAATTTTTCTTTTTGCAATGTTTTCTTTTAGCTAAAATATAAAAAAAATCATAAAATTCGGGCGCGGAAGCAAATATTATATAATTTTTTACAAAAATAAAGTCAGATTTTAAGGTGCGTGAAGTTAGCAGAATGAAGTAAAGCACTAACGAAACAATTTATATACAAAGTTAGTGCCTCGTTAGTGCTCTTTGGTGCTTCTTCAATTTCTTTAGCAGGAGTCACCATGCCGCTACAAAAAGCATTCGACTTTTTTCCTGCCAAGTTCACACTAACAGGAACTTTAAGAGATAAATTAATGAACTTGATGTCAAAAGTTAGTGCTTCGTTAGAGCTCTTTAGTGCTTCTATTAAAAAAATCACAAGTCATACTATATCGCTACCAGGAGCATTCAACTGTTTTCCTGCCAAGTTCACACTAGCAGGAACTTTGGAAGATAAATTAATGAACTTAGTGTCAAAAGTTAGTGCTTCGTTAGTGCTCTTTAGTGCTTCTATTAAAAAAATCACAAGTCATACTATATCGCTACCAGGAGCATTCGACTGTTTTCCTGCCAAGTTCACACTAGCAGGAATTTTGAAAGATAAATTAATGAACTTGGTGTCAAAAGTTAGTGCTTCGCAAGAGCTTTTTAGTGCTTCTATTAAAAAAAAATCACATGTCACAGTACATCGCTACAAGAAGCAGTCGTCATTTGCTAATTTATGTAGATCGGCATATTATAAAGTTTATTTATTGTAATAAAAAATTAAAAATTATTTTTATTATTAGCAACTTTTTTGCTCATTTTGTGCTATTTATTGCTGCAGTGTATTACTTTTGTGCTCATCTCCTACAATTGTCATTATCAAAATAATACGAATACGATATGTTTACGTTTGCTTATTCATAATGAAAAATTTGAAAAATTCAAAATTAATATAGCAGTAATTTTTTCTGATCTCGTTCCATTCATTGCCTTATTTTTTAAATTTTTTATTCATCTCGGTTTATTATTAGTAAGCTGGAGGAAATGTATACTATTCATATCATTGAAGAAACCATTACATTAGCTACCTACTAGCTATAGCCATATTTTTGGCCTAATCTTTTTTAATTGTTTATTTTTATTAGAGGTTGGGACAGCATTATTAAAAATTATGGTTTTCTTTAATTTTTATGTTAATATTCATATTGCATAATTATTTTATCCAATATCGGGTAATAGCCTTACCATTTTTATATAAATAAAGTAGCTCATAAGTCATTAGTGGGTTAAAAGTATCTTTTCTCATTGCTTATTGTTTGTTACCTATAATAGTATTACCTTAAGTAAGCTTATCTACACTATATTTATTATTATATGTTAAATTCAATTTTAAGTGTAACAGTACCTACAAAACAATAAAAAGTTATGTAGTCACCAACGAGGCAATTATTTCAAATTAGCAATATTCGTAGTCAGTAGGTATTCTGATCTACTTCCTTCTTATTTTTGCATATAACATCAAAATTGTAACTGCCTATTGTTATTGTTGTATCACTGACTGCCTAAAAATTTAGAAATGTATTAGTATTATACAAAAGAAAATAAAATATATTTTATGCACAACTGTATTGTAATTGTTTAATTACAACTTGGTTACCATGGCGGTAAGTTTTACTTTACGCCCTTGGGCGGTAAAGTAGTCAACTATGTTTTGTTTGTTATTGTTTATAAAGTCAAGTTATGGTGAGTGAGGGAATTAATTTATTTATTAATGTGAAAAATATAATTTATTTTTATTTACTTATTAATGTGAAAAATACAATTATTTAAATTATGGAATGAAACTCCGCCAGCCGATTTATTTAATTGAATATTTAAATTATTTATTTCGTTCTCCTCCTGTGTGACTGTCGATATAGTGCTCGATATACTTGCATCAGTCTTAATATTGAGAATTAATCTTGCCGTCTTAGTTTTTGATTCTACAGAATCTTCTAGGTATCCTTCTGCAACCGAAGTACTTTTCCAACCCCCATGCCTTTTTACACATGTTATATCTGTCCCACTATCTGCTAGTAGTGTCACAGATATTCTGCAAAATGTATGCCCAGTATATCGCTCTGGATCAGGAAGCTGGGGATATTTTGCAATATTTTTGGGAATAGCTCCGAAAGTATTTTTACCCACAGTCTGGGAAGTGCAGATTTTATTTCTAAATTGAAGAAAAAAACGACGATGGCTCAAATTCCCTGACCGCAAAGCAATATATTTTCTACAAAGCTCCAGTGCAGCTACTTCGTCATCTACTATATGACGGAACCCCTGTCTTCTACAACGTCTACTTCATTATTTATATATTCTTATGCAGTTGTGCGTAAAACGTTGCACATACCTCGGGCTGAAAGAGATTTACGCTCATGGATGAATGAAAGTACTCCTCTACGCGTCGGGCTTCAAATTTCGTCCGCGGGCATAAACTTTCTCTTTCAACCCTCTATACGTAAATAACTATTTCGAATGATTAGTAATAACAGTTCGGCTAATAAATCAATTAATACATATTCATCCTAATTATGTAAGGAAGTTGCTAGCTCTTAGCAACGTTACTAACATCATCAACCAATTACAATAGCAGATATTAAATAAAATATGGAAATAATAGCTTTTACAATTATTTCTATAGATCACAATTTTAGTAACATTGCTAAGAGCCAGCAACTTCCTTAACAAAATTAGGGTGATTATCTCTGTATAATATAAGTATAATACAGTAACATTGTTATTTTAATACTAAACAAACTTAAAGTATTATTATTTTTTCAATAAACGCGCAATTAAAATAATTAATTTGAATATAGGTTTTGGCGTTGGAAGATATAATTTATTTTCCCAATATTTTTATGTGTTTTGATGAGAAATAATTGAAAAACTTTAATACCTATACATTTAAAAATTAACATTGTGATCCCTATACAAGCACGCTTATTCCGCGTGAATCGTTGATAACAAAAAATTTCATGAGCAGAAAATTATTGTTTCAATAATTTTATTTTAGAGTTTACTCGATTACTGAAGCAGGAGATCTTTTGAAATAAAATGTGTCTAATTCTTTGATTTACAAAAAAATCTTATTTGTTACTCGTATAAACAAATATTCAAATACTCGTATAACTCGGTATAAAGAATGTGTTCCTAAACTTTTATTATTCAGGGCATGTAACCGAAAAAAATACTGGTTAACGGATAACCCTTATAGAGAACGTTATAATAATAACGGTTTTAGTTCGAAAACCGGTTTTTGAAAATTGGAAACCGGTTTAAACCGGTTAATTTATCGGTTAAAAAAATAATTAAGATTAATTAAAACAAATTAATTATAAAAATTTGATTAAAAAAAATAACAGAATAATTAAATAAAAATAATTTTTAAATATTACCATCTGACAAAAATATAACAATTAAAAAAAAAACAATTTAATTAATAAATATTCACAAAAATTCTCGTAATATCTTCAGAAAAACGCAGGTCACTTATCAATTTTAAACTTGCCTGTGTTGACAAAGAAAGTAAATAAACAATTCTTTCGACAAGTTGTTTATAATAAACAGGTAATTTTTAAATTAGATTTCTTTTTGTGGGGTTATTTAAAGTCAGTTTATGCCACGCTACCTGAATCTTTGGAAGATTTACGGCAACGTACCGTAGATCCAAAATTTTGAGCAAAATCTTTATTATTGTATGGAAGTTGATGGTAGGCATTTTGAACACCTTATAAACTGATACTTGAGTTTCTGTCATTTGTTTAAGCCTACTTGATTGTAGTTTTGCACACCTGATAAAATTTGTTTTAAATGATATTTCTCTGGAACAAAAAAATACATGACTCTCAAGTTAATGATCCAGATCGCCATTTTATAACCAAACCTTAAAACAATTTAAATTAGGATCTTCAACAAAAAAAAAAAAAAAAATTAAAAAAAAAAATAAATAAATAAAAAAACTGTTAAAAAGAGAATTGAAAGGCCTTTCGAACTGTATCATGTTTGACACCCTTTTCCATTTAAAATTTTTGAGGTGCAGTCCACCCCCATTTTAGGGTTGAAGTTATGCCACTGGTACTAATCCATTCAGGAGTACCCCTTTATACTAAAAATGACGTGTTCGAGCGTTTTTTGCAAAATTGATGTTAAGTAGCCAAAAATTGCGCTGATAATTTTCATTGGGCCACTCTATATAACAATAAAAATAATGTAGATAAGCTTACTTAACGTAATACTATTATAGGTACGAAACAATAAGCAATGAGAAAAGATACTTTTAACCCACTAATGACCTATGAGCTACTTTATTTATATAAAAACGGTAAGGCTATTAGCAGGTGTAATAAATTGAGATGAATAAAAAATTGAAAAAATAAGGCAATAAATGGCACGAGATCAGATAAATTGATGATATATAAATTTTAAAATTTTGTCTATGAATAAGTATACGTAAACATATCGGATTCATTTTATTTTGATAATGACAATTCATAGAGATGAGCACAAAATTAATACAATGTAGCAATAAACAGCACAAAATGAGCAAATAGTTGCTAATAATAAAAATAATTTTTGATATTTTATTATAACCTTTATAACATACTTTCGATCAACATACATTAGCAAACGACGACTGCTTCTTGTAGCGTCGTAGTGTGACTTGTGATTTTTTAAATAGAAGCACTAAAAAGCACTAACTTTTGACACCAAATTAATTAATTTATCTTTCAAAGTTCCTGCTAGTGTGAACCTGGCAGGAAAACAATTGAATGCTCCTGGTAGCGATATAGTATGACTTGTGATTTTTTTAATAGAAGCACTAAAGAGCACTAACGAAGCACTAACTTTTGACACCAAGTTTATTAAATTATCTTTCAAAGTTCCTGTTAGTGTGAACTTGGCAGGAAAACAGTCGAATGCTCCTGGTAGCGATATAGTATGACTTGTGATTTTTTTAATAGAAGCACTAAAGAGCTTTAACGAAGCACTAACTTTTGACATCAAGTACATTAATTTATTTTTCAAAGTTCCTGCTAGTGTTTTTTGTAACGGCATGGTGACTCCTGCTAAAGAAATTGAAGAAGCACCAAAGAGCACTAACGAGGCACTAACTTTGTATATAAATTGTTTCGTTAGTGCTTTACTTTATTCTGCTAACTTCACGCACCTCAGATTTTACCTATTTTTTAAATGGATATTTTTGTTAAAACATTCATAAATATGCTTTTGGACCTATACTGTGGATAAAATATGATGAAAAATTATAAAATTCGGGCGCGGAAGCAATTATTTATATGATTTTTGCCAAAAAAAAAAGTCAGATTTTACCTATTTTTGATGAATACGTTGTATATTGTACGCTACATGGGCTGGATTCTACAATACCTAACACACTTGAAATATCAATTTTCTTGTTGCAATGTTTTCTTTTAGCTAAAATATGATAGAAAATCATAAAATTCGGGCGCGGAAACAAATATTTATGATTTTTTACAAATATAAAGTCAGATTTTACCTATTTTTGAAATGGATATTTTTGTTAAAATATTCATAAACATGCTTTTGGACCTATACTGTGGATAAAATATGATGAAAAATTATAAAATTCGGGCGCGGAAGCAAATATTTATATAATTTTTTACAAAAATAAAGTCAGATTTTACCTATTTTTGATAAATACGTTGTATATTGTAAGCTTCATTGGCTGGATTCTAGAATACCTACCACACTTGAAATAGCAATTTTCTTGTTGCAATGTTTTCTTTTACCTAAATTATGATGAAAAATCATAAAATTCGGGCGCGGAAGCAAATATTTATATCAGTTTTTACAAAAATAAAGTCAGATTTTACCTCTTCTTGAAAAGAAAATTTTTGTTAAATCATTCTTAAACATGCTTTTTGTACCTATACTGTGGATAAAATATGATAAAAAATTATAAAATTCGGGCGCGAAAGCAATTATTTATATGATTTTTTCCAAAAAAAAAGTCAGATTTTACCTATTTTTTATGAATACGTTGTATATTGTACGCTACATGGGCTGGATTCTAGAATACCTAAAACACTTCAAATAGCAATTTTCTTGTTGCAATGTTTTCTTTTAGCTAAAATATGATGAAAAATCATAAAATTCGGGCGCGGAAGCAAATATTTATATGATTTTTTACAAAAATAAAGTCAGATTTTACCTATTCTTGAAATGGATATTTTTGTTAAAACATTCATAAACATGCTTTTGGACCTATACTGTGAATAAAATATGATGAAAAATTATAAAATTCGGGCGCGGAAACAATTACTTATATGATTTTTTCCAAAAAAAAAAGTCAAATTTTACCTATTTTTGATGAATACGTTGTATATTGTACGCTACATGGACTGGATTGTAAAATACC
The DNA here is from genome assembly GCA_035578165.1 of Stenolophus ochropezus. Taxonomy (NCBI): domain Eukaryota; kingdom Metazoa; phylum Arthropoda; class Insecta; order Coleoptera; family Carabidae; genus Stenolophus; species Stenolophus ochropezus. Next base: position 161,375 of record JAQOWZ010000095.1, read on the forward strand.
TATCACACTTGAAATAACAATTTTCTTGTTGCAATGTTTTCTTTTAGCTAAAATATGATAAAAAATCATGAAATTCGGGCGCGGAAGCAAATATTTATAAGATTTTTTACAAAAATAAAGTCAGATTTTACCTATTTTTGAAATGGATATTTTTGTTAAAACATTCATAAACATGCTTTTGGACCTATACTTTGGATAAAATACGATGAAAAATTATAAAATTCGGGCGCGGAAGCAAATATTTATATAATTTTTTACATAAATAAAGTCAGATTTTACCTATTTTTGATGAATACGTTGTATATTGTACGCTACATGAGCTGGATTCTACAATACCTAACACACTTGAAATAGCAATTTTCTTGTTGCAATGTTTTCTTTTAGCTAAAATATGATAAAAAATCATAAAATTCGGGCGCGGAAGCAAATATTTATATGATTTTTTACAAAAATAAAGTCAGATTTTACCTATTCTTGAAATGCATATTTTTGTTAAAACATTCATAAACATGCTTTTGGACCTATACTGTGGATAAAATATCATGAAAAATTATAAATTTCGGGCGCGGAAGCAAATATTTATATAATTTTTTACAAAAATAAAGTCAGATTTTACCTATTTCTGATGAACACATTGTATATTGTAAGCTACATGGGCTTGATTCTAGAATACCTAACACACTTGAAATAGCAATTTTCTTGTTGCAATGTTTTCTTTTAGCTAAAATATGATAAAAATTCATAAAATTCGGGCGCGGAAGCAAATATTTATATGATTTTTTACAAAAATAAAGTCAGACTTTACCTATTCTTAAAATAGATATTTTTGTTTAAACATTCATAAACATGGTTTTGGACCTATACTGTGGATAAACTATGATGAAAAATTATAAAATTCGGGCGCGGAAGCAAATATTTATATGATTTTTTACAAAAAAAATGTCAGATTTTACCTATTTTTGATGAAAACTTTGTATATTGTAAGCTACATGGGCTGGATTCTAGAATACCTAACACACTTGAAATAGCAATTTTTTTGTTGCAATGTTTACTTTTAGCTAAAATATGATGAAAAACCATAAAATTCGGGCGCGAAAGCAAATATTTATATGATTTTTTACAAAAATAAAGTCAGATTTTACCTATTTTTGAAATGGATATTTTTGTTAAAACATTCATAAACATGCTTTTGGACCTATACTGTGGATAAAATAAGATGAAAAATTATAAAATTCGGGCGCGGAAGCAAATATTTATATAATTTTTTACAAAAATAAAGTCAGATTTTACCTATTTTTGATGAATACGTTGTATATTGTAAGCTACATGGGCTTGATTCTAGAATACCTAACACACTTGAAATAGCAATTTGCTTGTTGCAATGTTTTCTTTTAGCTAAAATATGATGAAAAATCATAAAATTCGGGCGCGGATGCAAATGTTTATATGATCTTTTACAAAAATAAAGTCAGTTTTTACCTAAATTTCAAATAAATATTTTTGTTAAAACATTCATAAACTTGCTTTTGAACCTATACTATGGATAAAATACGATGAAAAATTATAAAATTCGGGCGCGGAAGCCAATATTTATATAATTTTTTACAAAAATAAAGTCAGATTTTACATATTTTTGATGAATACGTTGTATATTGTAAGCTTCATTGGCTGAATTCTAGAATACCTACCACACTTGAAATAGCAATTTTCATGTTGCAATTTTTCTTTTACCTAAATTATGACGAAAAATCATAAAATTCGGTCGCGGAAGCAAATATTTATATGATTTTTTACAAAAATAAAGTCAGATTTTACCTATTCTTAAAATGAATATTTTTGATAAAATATTCATAAACATGCTTTTGGACCTATACTGTGGATAAACTATGATAAAAAATTATAAAATTTGGGCGCGGAAGCAAATATTTATATGATTTTTTACAAAAAAAAATCAGATTTTACCTATTTTTGATGAATACTTTGTATATTGTATGCTACATGGGCTGGATTCTAGAATACCTAACACACTTGAAATAGCAATTTTTTTGTTGCAATGTTTTCTTTTAGCTAAAGTATGGTGAAAAATCATAAAATTCGGGCGCGGAAGCAAATATTTATATGATTTTTTACAAAAATAAAGTCAGATTTTACCTATTCTTGAAATGGATATTTTTGTTAAAACATTCATAAACATGCTTTTGGACCTATACTGTGGATAAAATATGATGAAAAATTATAAAATTCGGGCGCGGAAGCAAATATTTATATAGTTTTTTACAAAAATTAAGTCATATTTTACCTATTTTTGATGAATACGTTGTATATTGTAAGCTACATGGGCTTGATTCTAGAATATCTAACACACTTGAAATAGCAATTTTCTTGTTGCAATGTTTTCTTTTAGCTAAAATATGATAAAAAATCATAAAATTTGGGCGCGGAAGCAAATATTTATATGATTTTTTACAAAAATAAAGTCAGATATTACCTATATTTGTAATAGATATTTTTGTTAAAACATTCATAAACATGCTTTTGGACCTATACTATGGATAAAATATGATTAAAACTTATAAAATTCGGGCGCGGAAGCAAATATTTATATAATTTTTTACAAAAATAAAGTCAGATTTTACATATTTTTGATGAATACGTTGTATATTGTAAGCTTCATTGGCTGGATTCTAGAATACCTACCACACTTGAAATAGCAATTTTCTTGTTGCAATGTTTTCTTTTACCTAATTTATGATGAATTATCATAAAATTCGGGCGCGGAAACAAATATTTATATCATTTTTTACGAAAATAATGTCAGATTTTCCCTATTCTTGACATGGATATTTTTGTTAAAACATTCATAAACATGCTTTTGGACCTATACTGTGGATATAATATGATGAAAAATTATAAAATTTGGGCGCCGAAGCAAATATTTATGATTTTTTACAAAAAAAAGTCAGATTTTACCTATTTTTGATGAATACGTTGTATATTGTAAGCTTCATTGGCTGGATTATAGAATACCTACCACACTTAAAATAGCAATTTTCTTGTTGCCTTGTTTTCTTTTACCTAAATTATGATGAAAAATCATAAAATTCGGGCGCGGAAGCAAATATTTATATATTTTTTTACAAAAATATAGTCTGATTTTACCTATTTTTGATGAATACGTTGTATATTTTAAGCTTCATTGGCTGGATTCTAGAATACCTACCACACTAGAAATAGCAATTTTCTTGTTGCAATGTTTTCTTTTACCTAAATTATGATAAAAAATCATTAAATTCGGGCGCGGAAGTAAATATTTATATAATTTTTTACAAAAATCGAGTCAGATTTTTCCTATTCTTGAAATGGATATTTTTGGTAAACATTCATAAACATGCTTTTGGACCTATACTGTGGATAAAATATGATGAAAAATTATAATATTCGGGCGCGGAAGCAAATAATTATATAATTTTTTACAAAAATTAAGTCAGATTTTACCTATTTTTGATGAATACGTTGTATATTGTAAGCTACATGGGCTTGATTCTAGAATACCTAACACACTAGAAATAGCAATTTTCTTGTTGCAATGTTTTCTTTTAGCTAAAATATGATGAAAAATCATAAATTTCGGGCGCGGAAGCAAATATTTATATGATTTTTTACAAAAATAAAGTCAGATTTTACCTATATTTGAAATAGATATTTTTGTTAAAACATTCATAAACATGCTTTTGGACCTATACTATGGATAAAATATGATAAAAAATTATAAATTTCGGGTGTGGAAGCAAATATTTATATAATTTTTTAAAAAATAAAGTCAGTTTTTACATATTTTTGATGAATACGTTGTATATTGTAAGCTTCATTGGCTGGATTCTAGAATACCTACCACACTTGAAATAGCAATTTTCTTGTTGCAATGTTTTCTTTTACCTAAATTATGATAAAAAATCATAAAATTCGGGCGTGAAAGCAAATATTTATATAATTTTTTACAAAAATAAAGTCAGATTTTACTTATTCTTGAAATGGATATTTTTGTTAAAACATTCATAAACATGCTTTTGGACCTATACTGTGGATAAACTATGATGAAAAATTATAAAATTCGGGCGCGGAAGCAAATATTTATATGATTTTTTACAAAAAAAGTCAGATTTTAGCTATTTTTGATGAATACGTTGTATATAAGTAAGCTACATGGGCTGGATTCTAGAATACCGAACACACTTGAAATAGCATTTTTTTGTTGCAATGTTTTCTTTTAGCTAAAATATGATGAAAAATCATAAAATTCGGGCGCGGAAGCAAATATTTATATGATTTTTTACAAAAATAAAGTCAGATTTTTCCTATTCTTGAAATGGATATTTTTGTTAAAACAATCATAAACATGCTTTTGGACCTATACTGTGGATAAAATATGATGAAAAATTATAAAATTCGGGCGCGGAAGCAATTGTTTATATGATTTTTTCCAAAAAAAAAGGCAGATTTTACCTATTTTTGATGAATACGTTGTATATTGTACGCTACATGGGCTGGATTCTAGAATACCTAACACACTTAAAGTAGCAATTTTCTTGTTGCAATGTTTTCTTTTAGCTAAAATATGATGAAAAATCATAAAATTCGGGCGCGGAAGCAAATATTTATATGATTTTTTACAAAAATAAAGTCAGATTTTACCTATTCTTGAAATGGATATTTTTGTTAAAACATTCATAAACATGCTTTTGGACCTATACTGTGGATAAAATATGATGAAAAATTATAAAATTCGGGCGCGGAAGCAAATATTTATATAATTTTTTATAAAAATAAAGTCAGATTTTACCTATTTTTGATGAATACGTTGTATATTGTAAGCTACATGGGCTTGATTCTAGAATACCTAACACACTTGAGTAGAGTATCTATGCAGGTTCTAGCCAAATTGACCTTTGGACTTTCCATCATATTTTTTTTTGTTTTGATTTGGCGCTCGCTACTTGCTGTGCCATCTATATGATAACGGTGGTCACATTTGGAACTATGATAAGGACTTAAGAAATTATATGACAGTGCTTTGATTTCGCGCTCGCTACTTGCTGTGCCATCTATATGATAACGGTGGTCACATTTGGAACTATGATAACGACTTTAAGATATTATAAGACAGTGCACGTGTCGAAAGGTTAAAGGTTATCTGTTTGCCGACGATTTGATATTATTTTTAGGAATTTAACTTGTTTGCGTAAACAGCACATGTACAAAAGGTTAGGCGGGTTAAGGACATGAATTTGATAGCACATATTAAGAAATTTTGAAATTATAATAGCCTATTTGTATCCGGGTACAAGAGTTTAATGTGATTTCGTAAACATCATATGTATGGGAAGGTTAGCGGTTAATGATATATATTTGATTACAATTTTGAGAATTTTGAGTAAACTGTATATAAATGAAATTGCGTATGTGAATATTATCGTATGTTACAATGAACTGTGACACCAACACAATAAGTTATTTAAGTAGCAACGTTATTAAAAAAATTCAAAAAGTTTTTTAACTGTTAAAAACAATAGAAGAACATGAAAGGTTGCGAAAATATATTAATTAAATTATAATAATACTTAACAAATATGTAAAAAAACAAAAAAAATAACTTTAACAAAGCAGAAAATGTTTTTAAATTAGAAGATAATTTAACATTATTAAAAACATATCGAGAAATGCTGAAAAATGAAATACAAAGAAGAAAAATAATAACTGGATCTGGATATAAACAAAAAAGAAAATCTGAAAAATTAATATGGCAAAATATTCAATCTGTTTTCAACAGTAGAATACAGACATGTACAATAAATAATAAGGCTAATTTTAAAGACCCCAAAATTTTTTTACAAGCAGCGTAGAGAATATTTTCTAATAAAATAAAAAAAAATTTATTACAATATATAATGAAAGTAAATGTAATATTTTGCTGCGAATTTATATTGCCGCATACTGGAAAAATGGAGATAAAACATTTTACAACAGCTAACAATGTTATCGACAAAACTACAAACATAAAAGAATGGTACAATATCAACGTTGAAGATAAATTATCAAGAAAATTAGAAGAATTTCAAGAGCGAGACTCTGGTTGGGCCTTGTACAAAGTTCTTTATTTAAAAGTAAACATAAATATGTATGAACCTATTAAAGGTAATAGTTATATAGAATTACCACCTGACATAAAAAGTAAAAGAGCTGTTATAAATGTTAAAAATGCTGATAACTATTGTTTTCTTTGGGCTGTTGTGTCTGCTTTATATCCATCTACAAGACATTCAGACCGTAATACATCATATCTTCATTTTTCTACCGTTTTACAATATAGTGGATTGGACTTTCCTATGCATATTAAGAATATTGAAAAATTTGAAGACATGAATAAATTATCAATAAATGTGTATACAATTGAAGAAGAGAAAAAAGAGAAAAAAAATAAAAATATTATTGTATCTGTTAAACTTACAAAAAAACAATATAATAGAAAAATACATTTATTAATGATTTCTAATTGTACTGAAAAAAATAATAATAGTAGCAATTCAGATAATGATAATGATGATTTTTACACTGATTATAACAATGACGTTATTGATTTAGATGAACTTAGATCACCTGAAAATTATCATTATATGTGGATAAAAAATTTATCAAGATTATTAAGTAGTCAACTATCTAAAACAAAGAATAAATCATATATTTGTGATACATGTTTAAATCACTTTTATGTACAAAATACTTATTTAAAACACACGAAATATTGTCAAGTTGTAAATAAGTGTAGGATGGAATTACCTATAGAAAACAAAAATAATATTTTGAAATTTAAAAATTGTCTTTACAAAGAAAAGGTGCCGTTTGTTATATATGCAGACATTGAATCGATTTTGGAAAAAATTAACCAAAATCATTGGGAAAATACCACGTTTACCCAAAAACATATACCTTTTAGCATAGGTTAATATATGAAATGTAGCTACAATAATAATTTATCAGAATTTAATTTGTATAATGGAACTAATTGTTTGGAATTATTCTGTGAAAAATTACAACATATTGCTAAAAATGTTGATAACATTATGAATAATATTGTACCAATGAATTTAATTTTGTCTGAAGAACAAGAATTTTTGAGTGCTACAATATGTCATATATGTAACAATAATTTCGAGGCAGGTGATATTAAAGTATGAGATCATTGTCACCTTACAGGAAAATATTGTGGAGCTGCACACCAAGTATGTAATTTGAAATACAGAAAATCACGTGTTATTCCAGTAGTATTTCACAATTTAAGTTCGTATGACGCTCATTTTGTAATAAAAACAATAACTACACAAATAGCTGGAAGAACACAAATTCTTCCAATAAATAAAGAAAAATATATATCTTTCACTAAATATGTTGACAATACAAAAATACAATTTCGATTTATTGACTCATTTCGTTTTATGAGTAGCAGTTTAGACAAATTGTCTTCATATTTGTCAAACGAAGAAAAAAATATCACAGGAAGTTTTTATACTGCACACGAAGAGTTTGAATTATTGAGCAGAAAAGGAATTTTTCCTTACGAGTACATTGATTCCTGGGCTAAATTGGAGGAAACAAAATTACCTAATATAGAAAATTTTTACAGTTCAATCAAAGGTGAAAGTGTATCAGAAGAAGAGTACCAGTTTGCAAAAAAAGTTTGGTCTGTGTTTAAAATAAGAACAATAGGTGAATATGCTAATTTATATTTAAAGACTGATGTATTACTATTAAGCGATGTTTTTGAAAACTTTCGTAATAGTTGTATGAAAACTTATAGTTTAGATGCGTTGCACTATTACACAGCTCCAGGGTTAGCATTTGATGCTATGCTTAAATGTACAAATGCGGAATTAGAGTTGCTAACAGATGGAGATAAAATTCATTTTATTGAGAAACGTATTCGCGGTGGACTATCCCAATGCTCTAATAGATATGGAAAAGCTAATAATAAATATATGGGAAATATGTACAATGCGAGTGAAAAAGATTCTTATTTAATGTATTATGATATTAATAATTTGTATGGTGCTGCGATGAGAATGTATCTACCTCAAAAAAAATTTGAATGGGTTGAAGAAAAAGATTTTAATAATATAAATGTATTAAATATAAACGATGAAAGCAATACAGGATTTATTCTTGAGGTGGATTTGGAATATCCAATAAATTTGCATAAGAAACATAAAGATTTACCTCTTGCAGTGGAACATTTTACTCCACCAGTTTCAAAAAACTCAAAATTAATAGCAAATTTGCATCATAAAAAAAATTATGTAATACATTATATAAATTTAAAACAATATATAAATTTAGGCATGAAAATTACACATATACATAACATTAAATTTTCAACAAAGTCCTTGGCTACGAGAATACATTGATTTAAATACAGAATTACGAAAAAAATCGAAAAACGAGTTTGAGAAAAAAAATTTAAATTATTAAATAACGCTGTTTTTGGAAAAACTATGGAAAACGTTCGGAAATATAAAATTGTAAAATTAGTTACAAAATATGAGGGGCGATATGGTGCAAAGTATTATATATCACAACCAAATTTTCACAGTTGTATTATTTTAAGTGATAATTCTATATTTATTGAAATGAAAAAACAACATGTTTTTTTAATAAACCAATTTCTGTAGGATTTTCTATACTAGATTTAGCTAAAACATATATGTATGATTTTCATTTTAATTATATAAAAGCAAATTTTGGTGAAAATGCAAATTTGTTATATACAGATACTGATAGCTTGATTTATAATTTTTTTAATTTTGATATTTATGAAATAATGAAACGTGATATTCATAAATTCGACACCTCTGATTATAGTGAAAATAATATTTATAATATACCTCAAGTAAAAGAAAAAAATTATCGGTCTTATGAAAGATGAAAATAATGGCAAAATAATGACAGAATTTATAGGATTACGTTCAAAAATGTATTGTTACAAAACTTTAAATAATGTTGAATAAAAATTAAGTAAGAAAGCTAAAGGGGTTACAGGTGCAACAGTAAAAAAATAACATTTAGCAACTATTACGATTGTTTATTTAAAAATAATACTTTGAGTAAAATTCAATTTTCAATATTATCAAAAAAACATAATGTATATACAGTAAAGCAGAAAAAAATTGTGTTAAGCCCATACGATGACAAACGTATTGTAAACCCTTCATGTACAGATACATTTCCTTGGGGATATTTATTGTAAATAAAAATTGTAATGAATATATGTATATATATTTTATTGTAAATACATAATTATTTTTATAATAAATTTTATAAAAAATCACTTCATTCTAAACATTCTACTATTGTATCCTCTTCATCGCTTATTTCTATCATACTATTATTTTCTTCTTCGTTACTAATTTCCATCATATCTTCTTCGTCGCTGTCGCTAATTTCTATTATATCTTCTTCGTCGCTAATTTCCATTATATCTTCTTCTTCATCGCTAATTTCTATTATATCTTCGAGGTTTGCAGTTACCTGTGTAGGTATCGGAAGTAGAATTTCTGGTGCTATCGTTAGTTGGTCATCCTCATCCCAATTGTTGAATAATTGGTATACATTGCGAATATTGCTCGAAAATGGAACATTTTCTAACGGAGGCATATTTCAATACTAGAATTATATGTTTTACAAACTTTCTTGTATAGTAAAGCATTGTATGATAATAAGGTTATCATAAGATTATAAAGTTCAAATATGTTCGACTTAATTTTCCTACGGCTGGCAATATTCTTCACGCCAAAGTGTCTCATATATTTTAAACATCGGCATTTATTTTTTTATTTATTTTTTGCTGTGTTTAAAGATATAAAAGAAATTTATTTTATAAATTGTATTTATTGTTAACTGATTATTTGTAAAATGAAGTTATTAAATATATTTATTATACAAATACAAGTGTATTTATTATGTTATTGTGAAGAAAATAATATGAGTTTAAATTATGGTTTTATAGAATCTGTAGAATTATTAGAAAATTATGAGTACTTAAAAACAAATACAAATGAACTATCAACTATTTCCGAAACTGATAATAGGTATGTTGATGCAATAAAAAATTATCAAACATATTATAATTTAAAGGTAACGGGTACATTAAATAATGAATTGATAAATTCATTAAAATCTAAACGATGTGGAGTACCTGATAATAACAGCAAATATGAAAAATATATTTGGAAAAACAATGTTATAACATGGACTTTTGTTTACGGTCAAAATTATCAAATTAAAGTGGCAGATGAAGCTTTTAAAATATGGGGAAAGTATATTAATGTTTCGTTTGAATATATTCCATATTTGCATAATAATAATAATACAATGTATCCAAATATTATAATTTCAATGAGTAGAATACGACATTATTCATATTTTAAAAATAATTACTGCCCATATAATTTTGATGGCCCAGGACAAGTTTTAGCACATGCATTTTCGCTTGAACAATACCAAAGTTCTGTTGATATTCATATGAATGCTGTAGAAAAATGGAGTTATAAATTATCACATACCAAAGAAGATAAAGAATATATAAATTTTTTTGAAGTTTTAGTTCATGAAATAGGACATGCATTGGGCTTAGAACATGTACAAAACAAAAATTCTGTTATGTATAGCCTACACAGAAATGTATTATATCAAAAAATTTCTGATGTTAAATTGAACTTAATCGATATTCAGGAAATACAAAGCTTATATGGAAAAAGATATATAATTCCTTCTCCAACCCCGTTTATAACATTATCACCCCCCACAAATCACAACAACAAAACAAATACAGAAATAGATAAAAAAACAAACAGAATCAGAGCCAGAATTATGTAATTTAAATAATATAACAAATTTTTTAATTGTTAATAATAACTTATTAATATTTTATAATAATTGGGTATAGACTAAAAATATTTTAGAGGATTCTTATACAAAACCTTATTATTTACAAGATTGGGTACCATCATTAAATAATAATTTTAAAAATATATCAGCTGTATACCGTAAACCAAACGGTAATATAGTACTAATAAATGATGATACTTTTTATGATATTAAGTGGCCATTGTTAGAAATATTTAAAATTACTAAAGGAAGTTCAGTTTCAAAAGAAATTAAAGACATTATTGCCTCTGTACATACTAATATGGGGCGAACTTATATATTTTTTAATAATATTCATGTAGTACAGCTTGACGAATGTAGTAATTCTGTTATAAATCGTGGAACAATAAATTTATTGTTTCCCGGTATACCTTCTGATATAGACGGAGTTTTTCAGTATATAAATGGATATATATATATATATATATATATATATATATTTTGAAAAATAATATTATATATGAATATATTGAATATTTAAAAACTGTTACGAAAGCAATTCCATTTAGTTTATCTTTTTTTAATATACAATGTCCTAATGAGTCTATATTGAAGCAGCTAAAAAATCTTTTATCTAAATTAATAAAATCAAATATATATATATATATATATATATATATATATATATATATATACTGTCTTATCTTGCTTATAGTTTTGATAACATATTTATAATTGTGGAATATTTTAATATTTTGTAACTAGTAAACAATACGTGCACAAAGGTTATAGGTTTACAATGACAGACTGATTTACAGTTATTTTAATAAAACATATTTTAAAATTGTGGAATATTTTAATATTTTGCAACTAGTAAACAACACGTGCACAAAGGTTATAGGTTCACAATAACAGACTGATTTACAGTTATTTTAATAACATATTTATACTTGTGCACTCAAAGTTATAGGATATTGTTGATAAACTAATTTTTTAATTCATTTTAATATTTGATTTTATTAATTTAGATAAAAGATTTTTTAGCTGCTTCAATATAGACTCATTAGGACATTGTATATTAAAAAAAGATAAACTAAATGGAATTGCTTTCGTAACAGTTTTTAAATATTCAATATATTCATATATAATATTATTTTTCAAATATATATATATATATATATATATATATATATATATATATATATATATATATATATCCATTTATATACTGAAAAACTCCGTCTATATCAGAAGGTATACCGGGAAACAATAAATTTATTGTTCCACGATTTATAACAGAATTACTACATTCGTCAAGCTGTACTACATGAATATTATTAAAAAATATATAAGTTCGCCCCATATTAGTATGTACAGAGGCAATAATGTCTTTAATTTCTTTTGAAACTGAACTTCCTTTAGTAATTTTAAATATTTCTAACAATGGCCACTTAATATCATAAAAAGTATCATCATTTATTAGTACTATATTACCGTTTGGTTTACGGTATACAGCTGATATATTTTTAAAATTATTATTTAATGATGGTACCCAATCTTGTAAATAATAAGGTTTTGTATAAGAATCCTCTAAAATATACCCAATTATTATAAAATATTAATAAGTTATTATTAACAATTAAAAAATTTGTTATATTATTTAAATTACATAATTCTGGTTCTGATTCTGTTTGTTTTTTTATCTATTTCTGTATTTGTTTTGTTGTTGTGATTTGTGGGGGGTGATAATGTTATAAACGGGGTTGGAGAAGGAATTATATATCTTTTTCCATATAAGCTTTGTATTTCCTGAATATCGATTAAGTTCAATTTAACATCAGAAATTTTTTGATATAATACATTTCTGTGTAGGCTATACATAACAGAATTTTTGTTTTGTACATGTTCTAAGCCCAATGCATGTCCTATTTCATGAACTAAAACTTCAAAAAAATTTATATATTCTTTATCTTCTTTGGTATGTGATAATTTATAACTCCATTTTTCTACAGCATTCATATGAATATCAACAGAACTTTGGTATTGTTCAAGCGAAAATGCATGTGCTAAAACTTGTCCTGGGCCATCAAAATTATATGGGCAGTAATTATTTTTAAAATATGAATAATGTCGTATTCTACTCATTGAAATTATAATATTTGGATACATTGTATTATTATTATTATGCAAATATGGAATATATTCAAACGAAACATTAATATACTTTTCCCATATTTTAAAAGCTTCATCTGCCACTTTAATTTGATAATTTTGACCGTAAACAAAAGTCCATGTTATAACATTGTTTTTCCAAATATATTTTTCATATTTGCTGTTATTATCAGGTACTCCACATCGTTTAGATTTTAATGAATTTATCAATTCATTATTTAATGTACCCGTTACCTTTAAATTATAATATGTTTGATAATTTTTTATTGCATCAACATACCTATTATCAGTTTCGGAAATAGTTGATAGTTCATTTGTATTTGTTTTTAAGTACTCATAATTTTCTAATAATTCTACAGATTCTATAAAACCATAATTTAAACTCATATTATTTTCTTCACAATAACATAATAAATACACTTGTATTTGTATAATAAATATATTTAATAACTTCATTTTACAAATAATCAGTTAACAATAAATACAATTTATAAAATAAATTTCTTTTATATCTTTAAACACAGCAAAAAATAAATAAAAAAATAAATGCCGATGTTTAAAATATATGAGACACTTTGGCGTGAAGAATATTGCCAGCCGTAGGAAAATTAAGTCGAATATATTTGAACTTTATAATCTTATGATAACCTTATTATCATACAATGCTTTACTATACAAGAACGTTTGTAAAACATATAATTCTAGTATTGAAATATGCCTCCGTTAGAAAATGTTCCATTTTCGAGCAATATTCGCAATGTATACCAATTATTCAACAATTGGGATGAGGATGACCAACTAACGATAGCACCAGAAATTCTACTTCCGATACCTACACAGGTAACTGCAAACCTCGAAGATATAATAGAAATTAGCGATGAAGAAGAAGATATAATGGAAATTAGCGACGAAGAAGATATAATAGAAATTAGCGACAGCGACGAAGAAGATATGATGGAAATTAGTAACGAAGAAGAAAATAATAGTATGATAGAAATAAGCGATGAAGAGGATACAATAGTAGAATGTTTAGAATGAAGTGATTTTTTATAAAATTTATTATAAAAATAATTATGTATTTACAATAAAATATATATACATATATTCATTACAATTTTTATTTACAATAAATATCCCCAAGGAAATGTATCTGTACATGAAGGGTTTACAATACGTTTGTCATCGTATGGGCTTAACACAATTTTTTTCTGCTTTACTGTATATACATTATGTTTTTTTGATAATATTGAAAATTGAATTTTACTCAAAGTATTATTTTTAAATAAACAATCGTAATAGTTGCTAAATGTTATTTTTTTACTGTTGCACCTGTAACCCCTTTAGCTTTCTTACTTAATTTTTATTCAACATTATTTAAAGTTTTGTAACAATACATTTTTGAACGTAATCCTATAAATTCTGTCATTATTTTGCCATTATTTTCATCTTTCATAAGACCGATAATTTTTTTCTTTTACTTGAGGTATATTATAAATATTATTTTCACTATAATCAGAGGTGTCGAATTTATGAATATCACGTTTCATTATTTCATAAATATCAAAATTAAAAAAATTATAAATCAAGCTATCAGTATCTGTATATAACAATTTTGCATTTTCACCAAAATTTGCTTTTATATAATTAAAATGAAAATCATACATGTATGTTTTAGCTAAATCTAGTATAGATAATCCTACAGAAATTGGTTTATTAAAAAAACATGTTGTTTTTTCATTTCAATAAATATAGAATTATCACTTAAAATAATACATATACATATATATATATATATATATATATATATATATATATATATATATATATAAATTAATTTAACGGTGTTAGGATGTAAGTTTTTAAAAAGATTTTATTTTATTCACAAATAAGAGATCTTTATTGCTCTGTGATTACATCAAGACTGTTGTTACATTACATTTCCATATTTTTGTACAAGCAAGTAATATGAAGCTAACATGGTACGGCGCGGGAACATCCGCTGGTAAGGACTGCTGAGTCTGCTGGTTCAGGTTATGTAACACCTCCCTCCTTGAAACGAAACTCTAGGGTGGAACGACTTGAGTTTCGCAAAATGCTGCGGGATTCGGGTCAGCTACCTTTTTCTGTAAAAGTTCATTTTTACATTTTATCAAAAAATAGAGCATAATCACAAGCGAAAGGATGGTAACGCCAATGATCGAGCCCACTGAGAAATTGTTGTGAAGATCGATTGATTCGATGGGAAGTGCTTCTTGAAGTTGGATTTGGTGTAATTTGTCTAAGGACACCTTGTCCAGTTTTAACTTCTCCACTTGTAATACTGATGAGTTTCGCATGGTAATCCCTTCGAGGCTCATTGGATGACCTGGTATTATTGTTAATCTGTTGGCATAGACATTTGTTGATACTTTAATTGAACAATTCGGAGGAATCACGATTAAATAAGTTCCTTTAAGGGATGCGATAGTATTTTGTTTGCAGGATGTCTGTATTTTCTGTTGTTTTGGAAATATTCCGATGTAATGGGCTTCGTTGATTTCCAATATTACTCTTTCAGTGATTTTGACTGGTATTTGTTGGCAATTATTAGCTGTCGTGTCAGTCGATAGGATTGAGGATAGACATTCTTCTTCTTTTTGCAGTTGAAGAGGATTTGTGTTTTCGCACAGGAATTCTGATTGTAGATCGGTGCATTTTTCGTTACTGTATTGGTATGCATGGTTGCTTATTGATAGGTATGTGGCAGGTGGAATAATGGTTGATTGGTTTGAATTAGGAATAGAAAATAGATGATAATGATCAAATATATCAGGATGTATTAAGGGGAAATCTAGTGAAAACATAATTTTTTCATTAATGATGTGAACTTTAATTTTGATAACGTGATAATATTTTAATAAGTCGTCAGTATTTGAATTCGAAAATAGTAATTGTTTATGATCATAAATGGAGTGTAATTCTTTAATGATATCTTGTAAGTCCTGATAAGATATAATGCTCGGGTGTACAGTTTCTAGGATAGCAAACGATACTGCATTTTCTATCTCTTCTAAATAGTTTAATAATGAATCGAGATTATATTTTAATTGTTCCAGAATTTCTTTTGCATCCAAATAATGAGAAAAGGCAAAATTTGATTTATTTATTGATTGAATAAGCTCGTTTGTTCTGTTTTCAATATTGTTTTGATTATTAATAATGAGTGTCATTGTTTCATTGATGTTTGCCATTATATTTTTTGAAAGCGATATTTGTTTATTTAATTTGGTAACAATTTTATTTTCATTAGTTTGTAGCTTTTTAATATAGTTGTGAATTTCCTGAGCGTCGTCGTTGTCCATATTTCCAGTAATAAATTTAACAAGTGATCCTAGGGGGTTAATAATTCCTCGTTTTTGACGTTTGTCGGGATAGAATGTTTTGAATTTTCTGTTTACAGTATTTAATTGATATTTAAGATGTTCATAGTAATTATTCAAAGTGTTATAAATATCGGGTGTAGCAGATTCTATTATGTTCTTAAATTTATTGAAATTTTCATTTAGTAGATCAATTCGATTTTTGATAATTTTTAGATCAATGTAGTGTAGGAATGTGTGGGAGGATGTTTTAATTCTGGCTTGACCTAACTTGAAAGGAAGGATTCCAGGATTATTTTCTAAGTTCCGTATTTGTACGTCCTGTGTCTTTGTCATGTGAAGAGTCACAAGTCTGCAACAAGGAAGGCTTTTTTATTACCTTGTCTTCTAAAATTTTAAATTTATTTTCATTATCATTCTTTTTTGTTTTAAAATTAAACGTCTTTTGTCTGGGTCGTTTTATATTACTTAAGTGAATGTTTTTGGAAGTATTGCCATGTTCAGGTTTTATTTCTGCCGTTTTTAAATGTTGGTTAACTGTTTCGATTTTTTCTGGTTTAAATTTATTGTTAGTCTTACTTTGTTTTTGCTTGTTCTTTACAAAAACTGTTTCAGGAATTTCAGGGAGTTCTTCACGGTTTTTATTCGCATAATTAATAGTTCTGTGTTTATATTGCTCATTGGTTTCTTTGATTTTATTATATAACAATTTAATTTTTTCTTTATGATTAATGATATAGTTGTTAACTAATTGTTTTTCTAATTCGACATCTAGGGGTGAGTTTACATCTAAATGGCCTGTTATAATTTCGCAAGGTTTAAGTTTGGTGGCGGAGTGAGTAGAATTATTATAGGCTAATAATGCGTAATTAATTTTTGTTTCGATTGGTTCTTTTTTGTATTCATCTTGATTGTTTAATAGTCGAATATGTTCAACGAGTGTTGAGTGAAACCTTTCGATTAATCCGTTCGATTCCGGATGTTGTGAGTTAATAAAGTGAAGTTTTACTTTGTGAACTTCTAATAATTCTTTAATGAGAGAGTTTTTGAATTCTAGGCCGTTGTCCGAAATTATTTGGTCTGGTATACCGTGATGTGTAAAATACTTAATGAGGTTGTTTACGACTTCTATACCCTGTCCAGAGTTTAGTCTATAAGCTTGGGCGTATCTCGAAAATGCGTCAATGATTGTTAAAAATTTTTGTTTTTCCAAAGTGATTGAATCAATATGCAAAATTTCGAAGGGTTTTGTAGGAGTAGGGGATATATTAAATTTTGGTTTTAATGGTACTCTATCGTATTTTGTTTTCAAACATATTTCGCATTCGTTGATATATGTTTGTACGGATTTTCTCAAATTTGGCCAATAGTATTTTTTCTTTATTTGAATTTCAGTCTCGTCGAGTCCTCGATGGTTAGTTTTACTCTCATGATAATTTTGAATAACGTTTTTAATATCGTCCGGGTCTTCAACGTCTAAAAGCTTTTGGGTATATTTTACAAGTTGAATTTCTAAATTCTTAAAATATTTTTGTATTACTGAACTAAATTTTTCGTAGATTGGATCTTCGAAATATACACAATACTTAACTTTTGGAGTGATATATTCTTTCACAAAATTGATAATGTCTTTAACAAAATTATTTTTTGATATTTCTACTATAAAACGTTGTGTATTTTGAAATAATTTTACAGTTTTTGGTTTTTTCGGATCAAAATTAACTTCCGATATGATGATTTGATTTGTGCCAAAATTAACAGGTTTGTCGCAAATTGGAATTCCTACAATCGGGTTTTCTCTACTAGTGTGTACAGTCTCGTTATCTGATATGTCGTTATCGTTATTCTCTTCGTCTGGTTGTACTATCAGTGAAATTGTATCCAGGTTTTTATCTCCGTCCGCTTGTGCCGCGTTATCAAAGTTTTTGTTAAAGTCTTTTATATAATCAAATATTCCGCCAGAATTATCTATCGTTTCGTTTGTATTAATTTGGATTCGGGATAATGCGTCAGCGTTTTTGTTTAGCGCGCCTGGTTTATATTCAATTTTGTAGTCAAACTCTGCTAGTTTGAGTCTCCATCTCACAAGTTTGGAGTTGGGTTCTTTCATTTTAAACAACCATTCTAAAGGTTGATGGTCAGTGTAGATAGTAAATTTACGTCCGAATAAGTATGGTCTAAAATGTTTTACTGCCCATACGATTGCCAAAGTTTCTTTTTCGATAGTTGCATATTTAGATTCGGTGTCGTTTAAGGTACGACTAGCATAAGCTATCGGTAAGTCTGAACCTACTTTGCCCTGGGACAATATCGCGCCAATTGCGTAGTCACTCGCGTCTGTTGTCAGGTTGAATGGTTGGTTGAAGTCAGGGTATTGCAATATCGGTTCATTGGATAAGAGATTTTTGCAAGTGTTGAAACAATTTACATAGTCGGGGTTTTGTGTGTCAATTTTAGCGTCCTTTTTTAAACATGAAGTCAACGGCTTTGTTAATTTTGCAAAATTGTTTATAAATTTGCGATAGTAACCTAATAATCCGAGAAAGGCTTTAATTTCGCGCGTAGTTTTCGGCAAAGGATAATTTTGAATAGCTTTGATTTTTGCAGGATTAGGCTTGATTCCTTCTGATGTTATTAGATGGCCAAGAAATGTTACTTCTTTTTTCAAAAATTCTGATTTATCTGGTTGTACTTTGAGATTACTTTCACGCAGTTTTTGAAAAATTTGTTTTAAATTTACAATATGTTCTTGGAGAGACGATGAATATATTATTATGTCGTCCATGAATACAAAACAAAATTTATTAAGAAATTCTCTCAAGACATTGTCCATAACTCTTTGAAAGGTCGATGGAGAATTTTTTAAGCCAAATGGGGTTCTTAAGAATTCGTAATGTCCGTGTTCCACGTTAAATGCTGTCTTTTGTATATCGTCTGGGTGCATTTCAATTTGGTGAAATCCACTCGCCAAATCTAAAGTTGTGAAGTATTGAGCTCGTCCAAGTCTGTCTAATATGTCTGATATGTTGGGAATAGGGTAGCGATCGTCTATAGTTTTTTCGTTTATCTTTCGATAATCGACAACTATTCGCCACTTTTCTTTTCCGGAGGCATCAACCTTCTTTGGAACGATCCAAATATTTGATGACCATGGTGAGTCACTTGGTCGGATTATACCTTGTTTCAACATGTTATTTATCTGTCTTTCAACTTCCGGTTTGTGTACAAATGGGTAACGATAAGATTTTGTGTGAACTGGGATTTCGTCTTTGGTTATTATTCTATGCTTAATTTTATTTGTAAAGGTTAATGGAGTGCCTTCGCGATAAAATATATCGGAGTATGACGCTACTAATTTTTCTATTTGATATTTTTCTTCTGAATTCATATGTTCCGTGCGTAACATATTAATTATATCTGATTTTTTGAATTCTTTGTTATCGTTCGGGTTGTTATTGACAATAGCGTTAAATAACTCAAATTCTATATTATTAAAGGGGTCAACTTTAATAGGGTCGTATAGATAGATTTCTTGAGGTGCAATTGTGTTGTTGTAAATATCAACTGGGGCATATCCGTTTCTACAATGCGATAAACATTCTCTAATTTCACAATTTGAAACTCTAGTCTGTGGGATTATAATGTCACCGTCTTTTGAATTTACTGGAATTTTTAATGATTCTAAAGTATTAGGTTCTAAACGAGCAAAAAATAATAATTTTCTTCTAGCTTCGTAGTGGCATAATTTTAACACTGTATTTGGAGTTTTGAAGAGAGAATAGTTCAGATCTAATTGTACATTCAAGTCTTTTAGAGTATCGTATCCGATTAAACCGTCAAAGAAATGATGAAATTTGAATAGGTAAAATTTTATGGTCTTATTAACATTAAATTCCGGGAAAGCTGGGATTTCGATGCAAGAGTCTCTTTTAGCTGTTTGGAATATTGAGGAGATAGTGAAATTTTCCTTTTTTATATTATTTTTAAAGTATTTTTCCGCAATGTCAGGATTTAGAAAAGATTTTGTTGCTCCAGTATCTATTAGTAATTTTAATGGTGGATTTGATATTTTAATGAAGGGTAGGTCTTTTTTGTCGTATATTGAATGTAGTTCTATGTTTGGTTCTCTTTTAGGCTGGACTGGGGAAAATTTTGATTCTCTTCTATTGGTTCTTGTTCGTAAATGTTTTCGATTTCGTCAGTGCTGCATAAATTGTCTTGTGGATAATATTCAACGTTATCGGTCTCATAATTTTCATAATACGAGTAATGTTCAGTAGGGTCATAATATTGTGTTGGTTCTACGTTAAATAATTCTTCTGAAACAAATTTTGGTTGTCCTTGATTTTGAGTTCTTTGTTGTCTAAAGTCAGGTTTTGGGAAAGTTCCATGAGATATTCCGCTCATAGGTGTAGGTTTTGGTTGTATAGGGCGGTTTGCGGAGCCTTGTGGTTTCCAAACATTTGTTGTGTTAGGTCTTGGATTTGTGTTACCAAACACTTGTTGGTTAGTGAAAAATCTTTGGGGATGGACTGGTCTATGTTGTAAGCGAATAGGGTTACTTGGAAAGAATTGTGGTTGATTTGGAAATTGTTGAAATTGTGGATAAGACATTGGTAATGGGGGTCGAGTGAATTGCATTTGTCTCGGGACTGGCATATTTACTTGGTGAGGTTTGTGATTAATAATTTTGTTCGAAACTGGGGTTTTTTGTAAGTGTCTGATATTATTTTCGGAAACAATGAATTGTCTACTTTCCGCTAAGGTGGTTGGTTTCATGGCCCGAATAGTTGAACCTAACGGTTCCTTTAGACCGGCTAAAAATATTTTTAGGGCATGGGTATTATAAAAATTCTTTTTAACAGTTCGAATGGCTTCATCAGTTTCGTGAATGTCGATGTAATTGTGTAATGCACTTAAATTTGACATTACTCTCGTATAATATTGTAAGGCTGGTTCGTCTTTTTGACGGAGCTGATCCAAGTCAAACAATAAACCATTCTCATCGCGCTGATCGCCAAAATGCGCGACGAGGGAATCTTTTACAGTTTTCCAATCTTTGGAGATGCAGGTGGTGTATACCTCGCGTGCAACTCCGGTCAACTTTGCGTAAATTCCATAAACTACAGTGATATTCTGGACACAATTAATATTTTCTGGTTTTGGATCCCAATAGGTTTTAATTAAAGCATTTGCTATATCTAGAAATGAGGATAATTCGGATGGATTACCGTCAAATCTAGGTACGATTTCTAATAATTTTGCTTCGAATTTCGGTACTAGCGACATGATTAAGTTAGTATTTTCTTCTATAGCTAAGTTTGATAAAATATTGTTAATTATAGTTAAATCTAAATCTGTATCTATGCTACTTTGTGGGTAATCTAAATCTAACTCGTTTTCACTATTTTCCGCGGTGGAAGAGGTAGAAGAAAGCGAGGAGTCTGACATAAATAGGAAAGCAACTTACAAAACCAATGCGATGATCTTCATCCCTGATAGATGTCCACGATGGAGTTCTCCAGGTATGGTGGCTGTTGGATTCTCGATGAATTCTTGCCGGGTCGCGGTTCCGTTATTGAGTAAACAATTGATATTGAAGGTTTATTCGCGGTGAATTTCCTCTCAATATCCTACCGACTGCGCCAATTAATTTAACGGTGTTAGGATGTAAGTTTTTAAAAAGATTTTATTTTATTCACAAATAAGAGATCTTTATTGCTCTGTGATTACATCAAGACTGTTGTTACATTACATTTCCATATTTTTGTACAAGCAAGTAATATGAAGCTAACATGGTACGGCGCGGGAACATCCGCTGGTAAGGACTGCTGAGTCTGCTGGTTCAGGTTATGTAACATATATATATATATATATATATATATATATATATATAAATCCAATAGCAGAAACTAAATATATGTGTAACAACAGTACACACTTTAACAAGTACTTACAAGACTAGAACTAACTAATCTTGCTACCAATAATTCAACAATGGCTTCTTCTTCGTCATCGTCATCGTCATCATCAGCATATGCTTTGATGACAAGTTTATCTAAAAAACCAGAAGTTAGGGGTATTAATACCTTAACGATAAACAAGCCTTATAAAATCAAATCGTTAAAACGTACTACTACAAAATTTGGTGATTGTATTAAGGTGTATTTAGAAGATTTTCGAATTTATTTGGGACAACGATTTAACGCAATTAGTAATGAACATCTTGAACAAATGAACCAGGATGCTGCGAGTGACACAGATGAAAATGTATACCTTATTCATAGAGGACTAATTAATAATACAGCAAATTTAGAATTTGTAAAAAAATAAAAATTATATGTAAATTTTGTTTTATATTGTTATTGTATGTATGTATGTTATAAAAAATAAACATTTTTAAAATGTATATATTTATTTTATTTCTTAATCCTATTACATATCAGTTTCAGTTGCTTTATATAAAGCGAAATCGTTTTCATATTCCATTATTTGATGCAGTCGTTAAACCAAGTTCACGACAGTGAAATATAATCATCTATTTTATTTTAATTTACACTGTCCAACATACTGAAATCCAAATACAGCGGTATTTATTTTGGGTTAGAAGTTTGTCGTCACTGGGATTTGAACCTCAGATCTCACACTCCGCTCAGCGAGTCAAAGCGCGCTACAAGTATGTCTTCGTCTACACGTTCAACAGACTCATCTTGGACTATTTGGAAATATTATTGCACTTACTGCAATAATTGTTGAAAGATGTTCAGATATAATCCACCAGCATCAACCAGAAACATGGAGTGTCCTACATGTCACAAGGGTAGGCTACACATTACCTTCGTACAATATGGGGAAAATGGAAGAAAAATACTAAAACATAGTGTACTCGTTCGTCCATTGTAAATATATAAAGTGTTGTGCAATAAAAATGATGAAAGGTCAAATGTTATTAGATTATAAGTAATAAATATGAATAAACATTTTGAAATTAACTAGTTTAAAATTATTTTCCACAGTATTCACATGCATGTTTGTTAATTGTGCTGTTTTATAATGACGGCAATATAAAATTATTTTTATAAGTTTATATGTATTAATAAAAAATTTTTTTTAGACGTCTAAAAATGAAACAGCTACTCCTGCAATAAATAAGTTGCTACAATCATTATCCAAAGAAGAGAAAGATTATTGTTGTGCATTAAAATGCTTTGTTTTACCAACCGTACAAGTGGATGGTATGGCATGCAGAATTTGCGAAAATTTTTCTTACTGTGTTTGTGAATGCAAAACAAGAAATGTTGTTGAGCATAAATAAATTGTGTTGTAATATTTTAGATAAAGAATTTATATTTGTTATAAGGTTAAAAGGTTATAATTAATAGGAATTGATAAGATAATAACATATATATGTAATATGTATTTTAAATAAATTAGTTTAAAAGTTATCTTGGTTGTGTGTGTACATGCTTACTAAACCTGCTACTTTTTAAATTGTCAATATCTTATATTAATAAAAGAAAAAAAAATGAAGGTAATAAAATATATAGATATTTATATAAAATTTTAATATAATAATAAAAAAATTTTAGACACCTAAAAGTACTACAATGTCTGCACAGGGTTCAAAAACTACAATACCTCGAAAACGATTAACAAAAAATTTGCTTAATTATGATATATGTGAGTCTTCTACTAAACATAAAGAAGTTACAGAAGAAAAAAATAATGAAATTATTAATGACAATGACAATAACAAACAAGAAAATATGCAAAACCAAACTTATAAAAAGTTACTTGTGGAACATCGATATTTTCTAGACAATAATATATTTATATATGTAGATATAAATCCTATACAAAATTTTGAAATAAATATAAATTTATGTAATGAAAAGTTAGGAAAAAAATAAGTTTTAATACAGAAGAATGGAATGAGTTCCTTTCATGTTATAATTTAATTGTATCACATTTAAATAATACTTCAAATATAGAGTTATATAACTTTAGTGAACACAAGTTATTTTTTGATAGTTTTGAAAACAATAAAATTATTATTATTGAATTTAAAAATAATGATATTTATTTAGGTTATAATTGTATCAATAACTTATTTCAATTATCATACATTATAAATAAAGTAATAAATTATTTTAATTCACTAAATTTGCATAATTATTATAATAAAAGAAGCATTGCAAATGGAAGATACTGACATATATAAAAATATATATAATATAATTGATAATTGTAATGATAATGTATGTAATATAACTATTAGGGAAATTTTATTATATTATTCAAATATTGTTACAAGTACTTTATCAATTATTAGTTCACAATTATTAGTGGAAGTGGAATAAGAAATGGTGGGGGTATATGTATAAAAAATGTAATGAATAAATTTGTAACATATTAAAGTATATGATTTTCAAACATGCATACCTTTATCTGTAGTGTTACTAATAAAAATGATTTAAAAAAAATAATTTTTGATAATATTTTGGGTATATATTTCAATAATAATTATGGAGTGTTTGTAACAAAAAATAAAACAGTTATTCTACCTTTAAAATATAAAACTCCATTATTAAATGGAATGTTTGATTTGATTATTGAAGATGAAGACGGAATATGTATTTTTTTAAAATATTGTATTGAATTATATTGTGGACAACTGTATTCATTTAAATTAGAATTTATAAGACCATCAACTAATTATTATAATTATAAAATATTACATGATACCAACAATGAAAGTGAATATAATTACATACATAATATTTTTAAAATTTTACCATCTAATGAGGAGGAAATACAAAGAACATTATACGAAAAGTGGATTTTAAATTCATTTCGATATATTAACGACGACGAAGAGTTAGACGGAGGGTCATGCGATGTTTCTAACCAATGCATAATATTATGTAGTTTAACAGGTCACAATAATTGTATAAATTGTGAACATGTTAGAAAATGGAGTCCGGATGAAGAGTATGAATGTATTCAAATACCAGCAACGTTATCAACTGATGACGAAGACGACAATACTGAAAAAGATGAAGGAAAAGAAGAAATGGAAATAAATTATGAAAAAGAAGAAGGAAAAGAAGAAATGGAAATAAATTAATTAATAAATGTATAAATTTGACTTTGTATATATAAATAAAAAATAAATCAATTTATGTTAAATAATATTTATTTGTGTTATTATTTTAAAATTACATTGTTCGTACAGTATTTGTTAAAGGAGTATATTTAACAATTGTATCATATAATATTAAACAATAAGCAGTGGTGTTATCAGAAATAGTTTTATTTGTTTCAAAATTTATTTTGAAATCAATCACACCTGATTTTATTGATTCATTTTGATGTTGCGTATTTATTACAGCAATAGGACATTTTGTTTTAAATTATTCTGGTGTAAAAATGGGTATGTTATCATCTTTCTGATAATAAGCAGATTGAAATTGTGCAAACATGTTATATAAAATAGACCATTGATGATTGTCAAAGTTTAGATTTAAATTATCATATGGAAAAATTTCAGAATTCAATTGAACTTTTAAATTAGTTAAATTACAATGGTCAAATTCACTCATATTTTTAAGTAGATTATTTTTACGATCCGTATGAAATCCAAAAATAATAAATCTTGGTTTTTCCAATTGAGTAGCTGTTTTTACAACCCATGTGGTGCGATTAGTTTTTGGTAATGATGGATACTCACGTAATTCCCAAATTCTAAGTGGGATTTGAACTTCAATGTTACTATCTATATATTTTAGTAATTTTAATTTTTCTTGATCTCCAACAGTTACATGGGGTACATGCCATTGAACTTTTGTAAGATTTATTTTTAATATTTCTTTATCATTGGTGTTATATATAGCATTTTTATCTGTACTACCACGTAAAAGAACTAAATCCTGACGCATATTTAAAATTATTTTTTTATAATCTTCAGCAAATCCTAATATCATGCGAAGTGGTATGCAAAAATTAAAAGTTCCTTTTGTTTTATCACTCAAAGTAATAAGCTCATTTGGTGACCAGTAAGCATTTTGTAAGGAAATACAATCATTTTTAGAGTATGAACAGTAACCTTTCAATGTTGTTGTAATTCCAGGATTTCGAATACGTTCTATTACAATTCCACCAATTTCATAACGAATTTTGTCGAAAAGATGCATTATTCCATTATTAATAATTTTTCCAGTTGTGGTGGCTTCATTATCATTAGTTAATAATGCTCCTTCAATATAAATAAAACTATTTGATGGCAATGTAAATAAATCTTGCCTTTGTATTGATATTCTTATTTCATCATTATTGTTTAATAAAGTTGAAGCATACGGTTGATAAATATGAGTTTCTAGACTTTGTATGTTTTCATCAAAATAAGCACGTTCCTTTATATTTAAAATATTTTCAGTAATTTTTTTTCTTTTTTATACAATATATATATAGTTAGAACACTTGCAAAATGATGTACGAAGTTTTAAATGAATATAAATTATGAAACTAATTAGTTTATTTGTGTTTTTTGGTTTACTTCTTTTAGTATTAATTTTTAAAAAATTTTATGAGTTTTATTTTTGATAATTATAACACTTTAAATCCCAAAGATTTTAAGTAGTTCTTATTTTTACTTGTTAACTGCTTCAGTGTTTGATTAACACTAACTTCTTTAATAATATATTTTTTTCTTATATATGATTTAGCATGCCTATTATATATTATTCCCATTTTGTTTTAAAATTTTTTTAAATGTAGTCTTATTGTGATAAGTTCTTCTCTGAAATTGACTAACTCACCGTTCTGATCAACTAATTTAAGTGTTATAGTATCTATTATATTTGTATTTATAGGTAAATATATAACATTTAATGGATTTTCAATTATTTTAAATCCTGATGGAACGTTCGGAAAAAATTCGTGAATTCTATGAACTTGTTTTGAATTATCATAAGAACATGTTACTATGTTACATTCTACACAAATAGCAATAACTCTAATTATATTGACAGGTTTTTCAGATATGTGAAATTTATTTTCAATACACTTTTTTTCTTCAAATCCTAATAGTTCTCTTATTGTATTTTGCTGTGTAAAATCCACTTCATAATCACATATCATTTCACATTTTAAAGTATTATTGTTTGCTTCGATTGTAATGTAGCTATATTTATTTTTATTTTTCTTATCAATTCTTTTCATCTTTTTTCTTAAATATGAATTTATATCTTTAAGCTCATACGATCCATCAGGAATTTCGATTTTTTTAATTTCTTTTTTGTTTCTCACTTCTTCATAATAATAAAAACAATTATTTCTACTATCAATATTTGGTATTGAATTAAAAGATTCAAAATTTATTAACCCTATTACATATTCATGTTTAGGGTCTAGTTGAATTGGTGGATATATTGTTGTTGTTAATTGAGAGCTGTTTCCAGAAAACGTAAATGTGTACAACATTGCTGTTTGTTTCACACTAAATTATTTATAAAAAATTTGCACATTTTACTTATGTTTATTACTTTTTGTATGTGATAAAATATTTAAGTTTGTAAGAATTTTTATTTGCTTATCGTAAATAGTTTAAATTTTCTTTACAAAATAACTGAACATTTTCAAGATTAGCAATTTTACTTAATTCATCATTCTTTCTGCAATATGATGGAGATATATGAGTACCAAATATTACACGATGAATAATTCTTTTTGGTACAGATTGTGTTTTATTATTATCAATGAAACTTTTCATTTTTGGAATTTTAAAACAATATTAAAAGAAATGTTGACTTTTGAAAAAACAAAATGTAAATGAATATATTTGGTTAAACAGTAGATAATTTATTTATAAATTATTAATAGTACATAAAAATTTTATTATAAATTATTAACATTACATAAAAATTTTAAACAAAGATGTCCACAATTAATTGTATTAAATAATTGATATTGATTATAATTATATTTAATATTACAGCTACCAAAATAATTAATTACTTCTTTTGGAGGTTTTAAATTTCCAAAACTATCGAAATATATCACATTTTTACCAAATTTTTTATAAGCAACCCAATGTGTACCTTCATTATTATAATTGTCCAAGTTAATTATTCCGCATTCAGAATAATTAATATATTTAGGTAAATTGTTTCTCATAAAAACTCCTCTAAAATTTGGAATTTTTAAAATTTTTACATATTTTAACAACTCAATATTAGAAAAAGCATGTTTGGTAGCTTTTTTAACAGTTTTTTTGTATTGTTTTCTTTGAAGAAGATTACGGCAATTTTGATAGATATAAACCTAATCCTTTTTTATACGGTTGTAAATATAAACCTTTTCCTAAAGCGATTGCTTCCATTTTTTTATTATGACGTTGGTTTTCAGTTAGTTGTTTATTTGCAAATTTGGCATCATTTATGGCTTTGGCAACACCGGCAGCACCCCCAGCTAATGTTCCTAATGCACTTAACCCAGCAAATATTGGTATAAGTGGTAACACATCACCTTTCTTCGGCACTGATATTATTCTTGGTTTACGTAATATTTTTTTATTTTTTTTTTAAATTCTTTCAAAGCAATTTTAATATTTTTATTGTTAGACTCATTGTTGTTTAATGTAGATTGAATACGTTTTATTTCATTTTTGAAACTTAGCTGCTTTTTTTTATGTTTTTTTATATTTTTAGTACCAGCACCTAATTTAACTTTTGCTTTCATTGCAGCTGACACACCTAAAGCCGCCAATTTTTCTTTTATAGAAACGTCTTTCGAATGAAACCTTTGAGATGCTTTATTTGATAATATTATATCAGCTTTATGACGATCTTCCAAAATATTGCTTTTAGAATATGTAATATCATGAACTTTACAAGCCTCGTCTAATAAATTAACACCTTGATCCCCACGTGATCGTTTTTGTAGTTTTGTACCAGGGCCACAATAATTATACCCAGGTATATGAAGTTCAACGGGAAGTTTATTAATAACTGTATTTAATATACCACCACCAATTTTTTTTCTTAAATGATTTTGTCGTTGTCGATATCGATGTTGAATCATCTGTGTTTTACATTTAACTAAATAGTATTTTGTATAAAATTGTAATATATAGTATTACATTTTAGTTACAATGAAAATTTTAAAGCAAAAAGATACACTTAGTGTAAAAAATTACGATTTTAAAGAAACAAAAGAAAACCCACGCCATAGTGTTTTACTTCCTTCAACAATTCGTTGTCTTATATGTGGTCCTTCTGGTTGTGGTAAAACAAATGTTATAATCGCGCTTTTGGAACATCCTAAAGGGTTACATTTTGAAAATATTTATATATATTCAAATTCTCTTTTTCAACCAAAATATTTATATTTAGAAAAATTATTAAAACCTATTCGAGCTATTGGATATTATGCTTATAATAATAGGGAGAATATAATGAAACCAAATGAAGCAAAATATAATTCTATTTTTATATTCGATGATATTGCCTGCGAAAAACAAGATATAATTAGAGATTATTTTTCTATGGGACGTCATAAATATGTAGATTGTTTTTATTTATGTCAAACATATGCACGTATGCCAAAACATTTAATTCGTGATAATGCTAATTTGCTAATATTATTTAAACAAGATGATTTAAATTTAAAACATATTTACAATGATCATGTTGGGACTGATATGACTTTTGATCAATTTAAAAAAATGTGTCCTACTTGTTGGAATGACAATTATGGATTTTTAGTTATAAATGAAGAATGTATAATAAATAATGGACGATATCGTAAAGGATTTGAACATTATATAAGTATATAAAAGCTGTATATTTGTATACAGAGCAGTATACAAAGCTGTTCAGAACTATAACGTTATTTTTTAAAAATATATTTGTTATATTAAAATGAATATTAATAAAAGTTTAAAAACACAATTAATAAAAGCCAGAAAAAATATTCGACGAAAATTACAATTAATAAAAAGTGGTGAAATAGAAAAAGAAATTAATTTAGAAAAAACATATATTCCTATAACCAAAAAATTATCAGAAATTAGTAAAAATTTACATAATATATCACCTACAAAAAACAAAAATACTAATATATTAAATATAACAAAAAATGAACCGGAGGAGGAGGAGGAACAAGAAGAGGTAGAGGAGGAGGAAGAAGAAGAAGCGGACAGGGTTGAACAAATCAAAACAGAAGATCAAGAAAAAAAGCAAAAAACTAGAACTAGTTTGAAAAATCCATATTATACTCGCACTCAAACTGATGAAAATTTAAAATTAAATTCTGATATTGATCCAACTCTTAAAATATATATTAGTGACGTCAAAAAAAATTCTAAAGATATGGATGACACATACGGTGTTACTTTTAATAGAAGTAGAAAAAATTTTCTAATGGGCAATAAACAAATTAAATTTAAAAAACAAAATATACATATAAATCAAGAAATATTTTTAGGAACTGACGGTTTATGCAAACTTGTTTTTAAAAAAAATCCTATAAAAATTTACAATTCTGATGATGAAAATAATTATAAAAAAATATTAAATATTACAAATGCTGCACGTCGTGACAATAACCCATTAGGACAACTTAAGGGAAGTACATCAGTTAAATACAAAAGCATTATTAAACCATTATTAATGCCTACAAGGCATTCATCTACCTCTACTCCTGATAAAACCCCTACAAGACATTTATCTACCTCTACTCCCGATAAAAGCGGTTCAGGTTTGAATATGTTATTAAAAAATTATAATAATAAACCTGTAGAATATGAATATTGGGATGATCCTAATGAATAAGTTGAAAAATAAAAAAAAAATGATAGCATCTAAAAACGCTGGTAACAATAACTTTGACAATGAAATTATTTCTATAATTAATGAATTAAAAGAGGCTAATATAATATCTTTATTTTAAATAATTAGTAGTAAAATGTCTATTGACAAGTTTGGACGTCATAGCTTACAGATTTGTACAATGGCGATAGCGATAGTGAAGATTATAATAATAAAATAGAAGAATTAGAAAAAAAAATAAATTTGCATAATAAAAGTGCTGAAGACAATATGTTAAAAGCTGAAAATGTGATATATGCTATACAAAACAATATAAAAAATATAACAAACGACATAAATAGTATAAAAGACGATTTAAAAATTATATTTAAAGAATTACACATTCATGAAATAACTAAGTAAACAGTAAAATGTCAAAAATAAAACAAGATATAGTTAATGAATTACACAAGCCAGCACGAAAAAATTTTACAAGAAGACGTGTTATTATAAAAGGATTAGATGAAACATTTGAAGCTGATTTGGTTGAAATGAACGCCTATGCTAATTTAAATAAAAAATATAAATATATACTTGTAGTAATTGATATATTTTCAAAATATGTGTGGGCAAAACCTATAGAAAATAAATCAAGTATTGAAGTAGCAAATGCAATGCAAAAAATTTTTGAATCAAGTAATCGTATTCCAAAAAATTTACACACAGATTTAGGAAAAGAATTTAAAAATGAAATGAAAATGAAAAATTTAAACAATTGACTGAAAAATATAATATTAATCATTATTTTGCAAAACAAGCACCAGAAGCTTCCATTGTTGAACGTGTAAATCGCACATTAAAAAATATAATGTGGAGAAAATTTAGTATGCAAGGTTCATACAAATGGCTACAATTATTACTAATTGTTGTTTCAGAATATAATAATAAAATACATAGGACAATTAAAATGAAACCAATTAATGTAACAAAGAAAAATGAGCAAAAACTTTTAAATACTGTATATAATCATATTAAAATTGTTTCAAATAAAAAACCTAAATTTCAAATAAATGATAACGTGTGTATCAGTAAATAACGAGGAATTTTTGCTAAAGGTTATATGCCAAATTGGTCAAATGAAATATTTACTGTAAAAAATGTGAAGTTAACAAATCCTATTACGTATATACTACAGGATAAATTTGGTCAATTAATTGATGGTGCATTTTATGAACAAGAATTACAAAAAGTGAAACACTCTAATGTTTATTTAGTAGAAAAAATTTTGAAAAAGCAAAATAATAAAATACTTGTAAAATGGTTGGGATTTGATAATACTCATAATAGTTGGATTCACAAAGATGAAATTGTTTAGTACAAAACAATAATAACAGCTACTGTACTCCTATAAATACTGTGCTTTGCAGGATATACATACAGTTTTCCGTACTGCACGCAAGAAAAGATTGCAGAAAACATGAGTACTTTTTTGTCGACTGTTGCTGTAGCTGATTTTAAAGGATATAAATACAGTAAAAGAAATCGATTTGTATGCAAAGAATTTGCAGTGTTAAAAATAAGTACAAATGAATATAAAAAGTAATTTTTAACAACCATTTTCAATTTTATCATTAAGCAACAACAGCAAAAAAAATATTAAACTACAAGAACAAAATACTCGTAATCTTCGTTGGACTTCAGGTGATATTTTGTACTCTAAGCGAAAAGAAGTTTTACAAAATATAATAAATGATTTTAAAATATTACAAGTTTATATATGGGGTGAAGAAAATAAAATGTAGTTAAAAAAAATGTGTTAAACTGTGATGTTATAAATTTGGAACCATTACTACAAGATTTTCAAATTAATACAAATTTTTGTAATTTTAAAACAAACTGTGCAACACAAAATGCATTAAACTTAGGAGAAATATTTCACTTACGATTTAATAAGTACAATGCATTTCGTTCAGTATATAATAATTATGAAACTTTAAATAATGTGTGTACTGAAGATATACATTTGTTACCTATGGAATTTTTTATGGTATACATATCATCTGGAATAGAAAGCAACTGGAACAGATTTCCCATAGAATGGCAAAATAATAAAGTATTTTAAAGTTATAGAATATTTAAAAATCATATTGAAGATGATGATTATATTTGGTCTGCAAATATTTTAATAAAAGATTGTTCTAAATGTAAAAAAAATGTAATGTAATGTAATGTAATTTTTGTATTAATAACATATATATATATATATATACATATATTATGTAATAGGATTAAGAAATAAAATGAATATATACATATTAAAAATGTTTATTTTTTATAATACTACATTACATGAATTCTAATTTATTCTTCCTCATCGTGGGGCTAAGAAGAAAAGTTCTATGTTATACATTGACTATAAGATTATACTAGTTTTGACTGTTACTTACCATATTAGGCTGCTTCTGTCTGCCCCTGCTTCTGCTGCGGCTGCTGCTGCTGCTGCCCTGCTGGCTGCTGCTGCTTCTGCCCCTACTGGCTGCTGCTGCTTCTACCCCTGCTGGCTGCTGCTCTTTTCCCCCTATATATGCGGCATTTACAAGGTGGTGAAAACGCCATAAAACTGGGTCTTACAGGATCATTATCCCAATTTTCGGTGCTTTCCACCTTGTAATTCTTGTGCATATCTAGATATATACATGTACAAATAAATAAATAAATGAATAAATATATATATATATATATATATTTATATTCTTACCGTTCATCATTGTCTGTTCACAGTTCATTGTAACATATGATAATATTCACATACACAATTTCACTTATATACAGTGTACTCAAAATTGTAATCAAATATATATCATTAACCCCTAACCTTCCCATACATATGATGTTTACGAAAACACATTAAACTCTTGTACCCGGATACAAATAGGCTATTATAATTTCAAAATCTCTTAAAATGTGCTATCAAATTCATGTCCTTAACCCGCCTAACCTTTTGTACATGTGCTGTTTACGCAAACAAGTTAAATTCCTAAAAATAATATCAAATCGTCGGCAAATAGAAAACCTTTAACCTTTCGACACGTGCACTGTCTTATAATTTCTTAAAGTCATTATCATAGTTCCAAATGTGACCACCGTTATCATATAGATGGCGCAGCAAGTAGCGAGCGCGAAATCAAAGCACTGTCTTATAATTTCTTAAGTCCTTATCATAGTTCCAAATGTGACCACCGTTATCTTATAGATGGCGCAGCAAGTAGCGAGCGCGAAATCAAAGCACTGTCTTATAATTTCTCAAGTCCTTATCATAGTTCCAAATGTGACCACCGTTATCATATAGATGGCGCAGCAAGTAGCGAGCGCCAAATCAAAACAAAAAAAAATATGATGGAAGGCCCAAAGGTCAATTTGGTCTAGAACCTGCATAGATACTCTACTCACTTGAAATAGCAATTTTTTTGTTGCAATGTTTTCTTTTAGCTAAAATATGATGAAAAATCATAAAATTCGGGCGCGGAAGCAAATATTTATATGATTTTTTACAAAAATAAAGTCAGATTTTACCTATATTTGAAATAGATATTTTTGTTAAAACATTCATAAACATGCTTTTGGACCTATACTATGGATAAAATATGATGAAAAATTATAAAATTCGGCGCGGAAGCAAATATTTATATAATTTTTTACAACAATAAAGTCAGATTTTACATATTTTTGATGAATACGTTGTATATTGTAAGCTTCATTGGCTAGATTCTAGAATACCTACCACACTTGAAATAGCAATTTTCTTGTTGCAGTGTTTTCTTTTACCTAAATTATGATGAAAAATCATAAAATTCGGGCACGGAAGCAAATATTTATATCATTTTTTACAAAAATAATGTCAGCTTTTACCTATTCTTGAAATGGATATTTTTGTTAAAACATTCATAAACATGCTTTTGGACCTATACTGTGGATAAAATTTGATGAAAAATTATAAAATTTGGGCGCCAAAGCAAATATTTATATGATTTTTTACAAATAAAAAGGCAGATTTTACCTATTTTTGAAATGGATTATTTTTGTTAAAACATTCATAAACATGCTTTTGGACCAATACTATGGATAAAATATGATGAAAATTTATAAAATTCGGGCGCTGAGGCAAACATTTATATAATTTTTTACAAAAATAAAGTCAGATTTTACCTATTTTTGATGAATACGTTGTATATTGTAAGCTTCATTGGCTGGATTCTAGAATACCTACCACACTTGAAATAGCAATTTTCTTGTTGCAGTGTTTTCTTTTACCTAAATTATGATGAAAAATCATAAAATTCGGGCGCGGAAGCAAATATTTATATCATTTTTTACAAAAATAATGTCAGCTTTTACCTATTCTTGAAATGGATATTTTTGTTAAAACATTCATAAACATGCTTTTGGACCTATACTGTGGATAAAATATGATGAAAAATTATAAAATTTGGGCGCCAAAGCAAATATTTATATGATTTTTTACAAATAAAAAGGCAGATTTTACCTATTTTAGAAATGGATATTTTTGTTAAAACATTCATAAACATGCTTTTGGACCAATACTATGGATAAAATATGATGAAAAATTATAAAATTCGGGCGCGGAAGCAAATATTTATATAATTTTTTACAAAAATAAAGTCAGATTTTACCTATTTTTGATGAATACGTTGTATATTTTAAGCTTCATTGGCTGGATTCTAGAATACCTACCACACTTGAAATAGCAATTTTCTTGTTGCAATGTTTTCTTTTACCTAAATTATGATAAAAAATCATTAAATTCGGGCGCGGAAGCAAATACTTATATGATTTTTTACAAAAATAAAGTTAGATTTTACCTATTCTTGAAATGAATATTTTTGTTAAAACATTCATAAACATGCTTTTGGACCTATACTGTGGATAAACTATGATGACAAATTATAAAATTCGGGCGCGGAAGCAATTATTTATATGATTTTTTCCAAAATAAAAGTCAGATTTTACCTATTTTTGATGAATACGTTGTATATTGTACGCTACATGGGCTGGATTCTAGAATACCTAACACACTTGAAATAGCAATTTTCTTGTTGCAATGTTTTCTTTTAGCTAAAATATGATGAAAAATCATAAAATTCGGGCGCGGAAGCAAATATTTACATGATTTTTTACAAAAATAAAGTTACATTTTACCTATTCTTGAAATGGATATTTTTGTTAAAACATACATAAACATGCTTTTGGATCTATACTCTGGATAAAATATGATGAAAAATTATAAAATTCGGGCGCGGAAGCAAATATTTATATAATTTTTTACAAAAATAAAGTCAGATTTTACGTATTTTTGATGAATACGTTGTATATTGTAAGCTTCATTGGCTGGATTCTAGAATACCTACCACAATTGAAATAGCAATATTCTTGTTGCAATGTTTTCTTTTACCTAAATTATGATGAAAAATCATAAAATTCGGGCGCGGAAGCAAATATTTATATGATTTTTTACAAAAATAAAGTCAGATTTTACCTATTCCTGAAATGGATATTTTTGTTAAAACATTCATAAATATGCTTTTGGACCTATACTATGGATAAAATATGTTGAAAAATTATAAAATTCGGGCGCGGAAGCAAATATTTATATAATTTTTTTACAAAAATGAAGTCAGATTTTACCTATTTTTGATGAATACGTTGTATATTGTAGGCTTCATTGGCTGGATTCTAGAATACCTATTACACTTGAAATAGCAATTTTCTTATTGCAATGTTTTCTTTAACCTAAATTATGATGAAAATTTATAAAATTCGGGCGCGGAAGCAATTATTTATATGATTTTTTCCAAAAAAAAAAGTCAGATTTTACCTATTTTTGATGAATACGTTGTATATTGTACGCTACATGGGCTGGATTCTAGAATAACTACCACACTTGAAAAAGCAATTTTCTTGTTGCAATGTTTTCTTTTAGCTAAATTATGATTAAAAATCGAAAAATTTGGGCGCGGAAGCAAATATTTATATGATTTTTTACAAAAATAAAGTCAGATTTTACCTATTCTTGAAATGGATATTTTTGTTAAAACAGTCATAAACATGCTTTTGGACCTATATTGTGGATAATATATGATGAAAAATTATAAAATTCGGGCGCGGAAGCAAATATTTATATGATTTTTTACAAAATAAAAGTCAGATTTTACCTATTTTTGATGAATATGTTGTATATTGTAAGCTACATGAGCTGTATTCTAGAATACCTACCACACTTGAAATAGCAATTTTCTTTTTGCAATGTTTTCTTTTAGCTAAAATTTGATGAAAAATCATAACATTCGGGCGCGGATCAAATATTTATATGATTTTTTACAAAAATTAAGTCAGATTGTACCTATTTTAAAAATGGATATTTTTGTTAAAACATTCATAAACATGCTTTTGGACCTATACTATGGATAAAACATGATGATAAATTATAAAATTCGGGCGCGGAAGCAAATATTTATATAATTTTTTACGAAATTAAGTCAGATTTTACCTATTTTTGATGAATATGTTGTATATTGTAAGCTTCATTGGCTGGATTCTAGAATACCTACCACACTTGAAATAGCAATTTGCTTGTTGCAATGTTTTCTTTTACCTAAATTATGATGAAAAATCATAAAATTCAGGCGCGGAAGCAAATATTTATATGATTTTTTACAAAAATATAGTCAGATTTTACCTATTTTTGAAATGGATATTTTAGTTAAAACATTCATTAACATGCTTTTGGACCTATACTATGGATAAAATATGTTGAAAAATTATAAAATTCGGGCGCGGAAGCAAATATTTATATGTTTTTTTACATAAAAAAGTCAGATTTTACCTATTTTTGATGAATACGTTGTATATTGTAAGCTTCATTGGCTGGATTCTGGAATACCTACCACACTTAAAATAGCAATTTTCTTGTTGCAATGTTTTCATTTACCTAAATTATGATTAAAAATCCTAAAATTCGGGCACGGAAGCAAATATTTATATGATTTTTTAGAAAAATAAAGTCAGATTTTACCTATTCTTGAAATGGATATTTATGTTAAAACATTCATAAACATGCTTTTGGACCTATACTGTGGATAAAATATGATGAAAAATTATAAAATTCGGGCGCGGAAGCAAATATTTATATAATTTTTTACAAAAATTAAGTCAGATTTTACCTATTTTTGATGAATACGTTGTATATTGTAAGCTACATGGGCTTGATTCTAGAATACCTAACACACTTGAAATAGCAATTTTCTTGTAGCAATGTTTTCTTTTAGCTAAAATATAATGAAAAATTTTAAAATTTGGGCGCGGAAGCAAATATATATATATATATATATATATATATATATATATATATATATATATATATATATATATGATTTTTTACAAAAATAAAGTAAGATTATACCTGTATTTGAAATAGATATTTTTGTTAAAACATTCATAAACATGCTTTTGGACCTATACTATGGATAAAATATGATGAAAAATTATAAAATTCGGGCGCGGAAGCAAATATTTATATAATTTTTTACAAAAATAAAGTCAGATTTTACATATTTTTGATGAATACGTTGTATATTGTAAGCTTCACTGGCTGGATTCTAGAATACCTACCACACTTGAAATAGCAATTTTCTTGTTGCAATGTTTTCTTTTACCTAAATTATGATGAAAAATCATAAAATTCGGGCGCGGAAGCAAATATTTATATGTTTTTTTACATAAAAAAGTCAGATTTTACCTATTTTTGATGAATACGTTGTATATTGTAAGCTTCATTGGCTGGATTCTGGAATACCTACCACACTTAAAATAGCAATTTTCTTGTTGCAATGTTTTCATTTACCTAAATTATGATTAAAAATCCTAAAATTCGGGCACGGAAGCAAATATTTATATGATTTTTTAGAAAAATAAAGTCAGATTTTACCTATTCTTGAAATGGATATTTATGTTAAAACATTCATAAACA
This sequence comes from Stenolophus ochropezus, assembly GCA_035578165.1. NCBI lineage: Eukaryota > Metazoa > Arthropoda > Insecta > Coleoptera > Carabidae > Stenolophus > Stenolophus ochropezus. The sequence continues at coordinate 200,671 of JAQOWZ010000095.1, forward strand.
TGCTTTTGGACCTATACTGTGGATAAAATATGATGAAAAATTATAAAATTCGGGCGCGGAAGCAAATATTTATATAATTTTTTACAAAAATTAAGTCAGATTTTACCTATTTTTGATGAATACGTTGTATATTGTAAGCTACATGGGCTTGATTCTAGAATACCTAACACACTTGAAATAGCAATTTTCTTGTAGCAATGTTTTCTTTTAGCTAAAATATAATGAAAAATTTTAAAATTTGGGCGCGGAAGCAAATATATATATATATATATATATATATATATATATATATATATATGATTTTTTACAAAAATAAAGTAAGATTATACCTATATTTGAAATAGATATTTTTGTTAAAACATTCATAAACATGCTTTTGGACCTATACTATGGATAAAATATGATGAAAAATTATAAAATTCGGGCGCGGAAGCAAATATTTATATAATTTTTTACAAAAATAAAGTCAGATTTTACATATTTTTGATGAATACGTTGTATATTGTAAGCTTCACTGGCTGGATTCTAGAATACCTACCACACTTGAAATAGCAATTTTCTTGTTGCAATGTTTTCTTTTACCTAAATTATGATGAAAAATCATAAAATTCGGGCGCGAAATCAAATATTTATATGATTTTTTACAAAAATAAAGTCAGATTTTACCTATTTTGAAATGGATATTTTTGTTAAAACATTCATAAATATGCTTTTGGACCTATACTGTGGATAAAATATGATGAAAATTTATAAAATTCGGGCGCGGAAGAAAATATTTATATGATTTTTTACAAAAAAAATTAGATTTTACCAATTTTTGATGAATACGTTGTATATTGTAAGCTACATGGGCTGGATTCTAGAATACCTACCACACTTGAAATAGCAATTTTCTTGTTGCAATGTTTTCTTTTAGCTAAAATATGATGAAAAATCATAAAATTCGGGCGCGGAAGCAATTATTTATATGATTTTTTACAAAAATAAAGTCAGATTTTACCTATTTTTGAAATGGATATTTTTGTTAAAACATTCATAAACATGCTTTTGGAGCTATACTATGGATAAAATATGATGAAAAATTATAAAATTCGGGCGCGGAAGCAAATATTTATATAATTTTTTACAAAAATAAAGTCAGATTTTACCTATTTTTGATGAATACGTTGTATATTGTAAGCTACATGGGCTGGATTCTAGAATACCTAACACACTTGAAATAGCAATTTTATTGTTGCAATGTTTTCTTTTAGCTAAAATATGATGAAAAATCATAAAATAAGTTAAAAAATTGTAAAATTTCGGCGCGGAAGCTAATATTTATATAATTTTTTACAAAAATAAAGTCAGATTTTACGTATTTTTGATGAATACGTTGTATATTGTAGGCTTCATTGGCTGGATTCTAGGATACCTATTACACTTGAATTAGCAATTTTCTTATTGCAATGTTTTCTTTAACCTAAATTATGATGAAAAATTATAAAATTCGGGCGCGGAAGTAAATATATATATGATTTTTTACAAAAATAAAGTCAGATTGTACCTCTTTTTAAAATGGATATTTTTGTTAAAACATTCATAAACATGCTTTTGGACCTATACTATGGATAAAATATGATGATAAATTATAAAATTCGGGCGCGAAAGCAAATATTTATATAATTTTTTACGAAATTATGTCAGATTTTACCTATTTTTGATGAATACGTTGTATTTTGTAAGCTTCATTGGCTGGATTCTAGAATACCTACCACACTTGAAATAGCAATTTTCTTGTTGCAATGTTTTCTTTTACCTGATGATGAAAAATCATAAAATTCGGGCGCGGAAGCAAATATTTATATGATTTTTTACAAAAATATAGTCAGATTTTACGTATTTTTGAAATGGATATTTTAGTTAAAACATTCATAAACATGCTTTTGGACCTATACTATGGATAAAATATGTTGAAAAATTATAAAATTCGGGCGCGAAAGCAAATATTTATATGATTTTTTACAAAAAAAAGTCAGATTTTACCTATTTTTGATGAATACGTTGTATATTGTAAGCTACATGGGCCGGAATGTAGAATACCTAACACACTTGAAATTGCAATTTTCTTGTTGCAATGTTTTCTTTTAGCTAAAATATGATGAAAAATCATAAAATTCGGGCGCGGAAGCAATTATTTATATGATTTTTTACAAAAATAAAGTCAGATTTTACCTATTTTTGAAATGGATATTTTTGTTAAAACATTCATAAACATGCTTTTGGAGCTATACTATGGATAAAATATGATGAAAAATTATAAAATTCGGGCGCGGAAGCAAATATTTATATGATTTTTTTTACAAAAATAAAGTCAGATTTTACCTATTTTTGAAATGGTTATTTTTGTTAAAACATTCATAAAAATGCTTTTGGACCTATACTGTGGATTATATATGATGAAAAATTATAAAATTCGGGCGCTGAAGCAAATATTTATATAATTTTTTACAAAAATAATGTCAGATTTGACCTATGTTTAATGAATAAGTTGTATATTGTAAGCTACATGGGCTGGATTCTAGAATACCTACCACACTTGAAAAAGCAATTTTCTTGTTGCAATGTTTTCTTTTAGCTAAAATATGATGAAAAATCATAAAATAAGTTGAAAAATTGTAAAATTTGGGCGCGGAAGCAAATATTTATATAATTTTTTACAAAAATAAAGTCAGATTTTTCCTATTTTGGATGAATACGTTGTATATTGTAGGCTTCATTGGCTGGATTCTAGAAAACCTATTACACTTGAAATAGCAATTTTCTTATTGCAATGTTTTCTTTAACCTAAATTATGATGAAAAATTATAAAATTCGTGCGCGGAAGCAATTATTTATATGATTTTTTACAAAAATAAAGTCAGATTTTACCTATTTTTGATGAATACGTTGTATATTGTAAGCTACATGGGCTGGATTCTAGAATACCTACCACACTTGAAAAAGCAATTTTCTTGTTGCAATGTTTTCTTTTAGCTACTCTGAGATAGCGCGT